>CAUYPO010098240.1:0-26688 GCA_963574435.1 Cheirogaleus major | reverse complement strand
GGCTGGTTTTGGAGGAGTGGGTTCTTCCAAGTTTGGATTGAAAGGGTTCATGATGTTCAACCTGATTAATTCCTCCTCAGTTTTATCACCTGGGGTCTG
The DNA here is from genome assembly GCA_963574435.1 of Cheirogaleus major. NCBI lineage: Eukaryota > Metazoa > Chordata > Mammalia > Primates > Cheirogaleidae > Cheirogaleus > Cheirogaleus major. The sequence goes on along the minus strand of CAUYPO010098240.1, from coordinate 26,589 downwards.
ACTATCCTCACACACTGGTGGTGGAGGTTTCCTTTGTACCATTAACTTTGTCCCATTATTATGCAAGCACATGAAAAATTGTAAATATAGGATATTGTCCCATTTACCTGACCTTTGACAAAATAATTCCAATTATAAGACACTATGATAATTTATGGTTCCATTCAATGGCTACTTCTCCTCACACTGCAGCATGTACATTGGCCAAGCAGTATTACAATAAAACACCATTCTCTTTTTAGACATAGGCTTATACCTATAAGCTGACCATTCAGCCAAGATTCTCCCCAAGGGACTGTCAGATAGAATAAAAATGGAGTTTCCCATTTTATTAGTAAAACAAAACTCATCAACAACAGCAACAAACACAAAGTTGACAAGTAGACAATGCAGGGAATGCCCAAAACAAACAATCTCAATCTCAATGCCAACACCTACCAAACAAATGGGAACCGTACAAAAGTGAACCAAATTCTTCTAACCCAAAAGGGGATGCATCCCCCAGATTCTCTAATTCTATTCAACCATGACTTCCACACCTATGGCACCACAAATGCCCTACTACAGGGCTGGAAGGTTCACAATCTTCCCCAAATGGGTGGACTCAAGGTTCTCGGTGTGCACACCAGGGAACTTATCAAAAGGGTTGAGGCATGGCGACTCTTCCCAAATCCGTTTCCTTTTCCTTAACAAGGTTCAGGTTTCAAGAAGTTGGGCCTAATTCAGGGAGGGAGAGACAGGAGTTCCCCAGAGCTAAACAGGCTCTGGCAGCTGCTGGGGCAGTCCTTCACTCTCTTACCAAGAAAAGATGCTGCTGCTATTGGTGAAGACCCGTGGCTTGACCCAGGGCTGCTCCCCACCTCTTCCAGCAGCAGCAGTCACAGGGTGCCATTCCCCTGGGGCACCAATGGGACCAGCCAGGGATGCCAAATTTTGTTACCAAAAGTTCGGTATTTGTCAGCAAAGCTGAATCAGTGAGAATGAAGAACGAGGACAAGTGATTTGAGGAAAAGGAAAGAGAAGTTTATTAATTTGCTGACAAATGAGAAGGTTGTAAGACTAGTGTCTTAGAAGACTGCCATCCTACCATTAAGCAGAAATACAGGACTTTTTAAAGGGTGGTTTTCAGATGTTGGGCTCGAGACTGTGACCAGTGTCACATGTTGTGGCTTTGGGTTATTGTTGTTTGACTGTAGTTGGTGGTTTTGATTGACCTTTATCTCTGGTAAAGATGATTTCATGACGTCCAGATAATTCCTATGGTTTAAGATACTAGAAAACAAAGAACATTTTTCTGCCCCTTTGATGACTGGCCTCAGGCAGGAATGCAGGTTTTAATTCCGAAAAAGGATGGGGAAGGGGTTTAAAGAAACAACTTGTAACACATTTTGCCCTTTTTCAAACTGTTACCTTTGCTACAAAACCAGATTTTAATATCAGGTGCCATACTGATGTACTTGGACCGCATTTTCTTTGTTCTACAACTGCTCTTCCAGTTGAAGTAGGCAATGAATTTGGAAGCAATGGGAATGAACGTCCTACTAGTACAGCAGTTCAGATAAAAGGCAGAAAAGATCTGCAGTATGATGGTAGCAGCTGTAATAGTGGAGGTAGGGAGATAGAGTGGGGTTAGACTGAAGGAAGAGAAAAAAGCAAATAAGACTTTAAAATCCAAAGCAAAACAATGGAGTTATTGATGTCATTAACAGAGGCAGATGAGCTAAAATCCCAGGAGGGCCTGATTTGTGGACAAAGGCAAGGAATTGAATTATTCTTATGATAAGCCAATTCAAAGAAGCTTTATTCCTTGAAATATTTGAGGAAGTCTGAGTCTGACCACATACAACTTTAAGTGCTTAAATGTATTTAAAATTTTGGTTACACCATGGTCATATGCCCTGAGATATGGATTCTTATGGTAATTCTTGATAATCCTGTGTGTTCCAAAAGTAATAAATATCAAGGAAGGAAATCACTGAACGCATGTCCTCATATTGGTAAAAATTATGATGAGGGTTTCCTTATCTGAAAGAATGTTCTTCTTTTGCACTCATGCAGGAATATATGTTATAGGATGTTCCACAGGGCATCTTCCCTGCTACAACATACCAGAGATGAAAACACCCTGGAACATGGAACATTTCAAAAGTGTAACGTGTGAAAACCACTTATATTGCCTTGTGGACAGTTTTTGAATGTTCTTGAAATCTGGAGAAAATTTTAACAGGTCCTGCTAATATTCTTCCTTTTGATATGATACTATTAATGGAAAAAATCCAAACTCCGGAAAATAATTTGAAGAGGTATATTCGGAGCCAAATATGTGTGACCAGCCCAAAGCACATAGCCTCAAGAGATCCTGAGAAAATGTGCCCACAGTAGCTGGGTGACAGTTTGGTGTTACACGCTCATGAAGATAGGAATCACATGTAAGGTTATAAGTCAATACAGGAAAGACATATTAATACATTGTTTTGGCTCAAAAAGGAAGGACATCTCAAATGGAGGGTCTTACAGGTTATAGGTGAGTTTAAAGATTCTTTAATTTGTAATTGGTTAAAAGAATGAAGCTTTGTACAAAGGACTGGAATGTTTTAACTTAAGATAATGATGTCTGTTAATCAGAGACAAGCCACCAGACATTTACTGAAACTCAAGTGATCTGTTAAGTAAATTGATGACCTGCAGTTGTTAATGGGTTCTTTTCCATTAACAGTATCATATCAAAGGGAAGAATATAAGCAGGACTTGTTCACATTTTCTCTAGATTTCAAATACATTAAAAAACTGTCCACAAGGCAACATAAGTAGTTTTACATGTTACACTTTTGAAATGTTCCATGTTCCAGGGTGCTTTCAGCTCTGGTATGTTGTAGCAGGGAACATACTTTTTAAGCTTTGTATTGCATGGCATTAAGCCTGTTAATTAATTATTTTCTTATTATTACAAAGAATAACTTCAAAAGAGAGGGAGCATAACTAGGTATGTCTGACTTCCCTTCTTCTCATGGCTGGCAACTGAGTTTTAAGGTTTATCTGGGGTACCCTTGGCCAAGAGGGATTCATTCAGTCTTTTGAGAGGACTTAAGATTTTATTTTAGTTCACAATACCAAATGCTAGAAACTTTTGACATAAAATAACAACAATATCAAATGAATCAAAAACAATATCCTAAGTCAAAAAAATTTGTGGATGGCAATCTCTTCTGAAATTTTGTAAAAGGATGTAATTCATATGACGCTGTCTAAGTTTTATCAATTTCATCCAAAGGAAGCTAATCTGCTAATCTCAATTGTTGAGATGAGGATTGCCAAGGAAGAAAGGAATTCTTTTTTTTTTTTTTAAGTATGACAGACTTCTTGTCAGGAGAATGGGAGAAGCTGCCTCAAATCTGTGTCTCTGACTAGTGGAGATCACAGGCTTTTTAAGGAGGGGTCTTGGGGCAGGTTGAGGAGGATGCTGAGTCCTGGCATCAGGAAGTCTGCCCTTGGGCCTTCAGGATCTCAACTCCTTTGCCTTGCAGAAAATCCATCATATCTAGGAAATGACTCAAAAGGTCAAGTAGTTAAGGAACAGGATTATAAAAAAAACAATTAGGGGTCATTGAAATTTGTTCATGGAGCCAGTTATAGAGAGACATGAGATTCTTCAAAACCATTCAAGAAAGATACTGGGAATCAAGGTGAACATTTGGGTTATACAAACTGGTTTCTTAGGTAACCATAACTGGCAGAAGTTTGAGAGATGAAAAGGCACCCAGAGAAGCATTCATTAAACAAGCATTCATTAGAAAGCAGGCACACAACATTTTGTACAGTTTTCTCTGTATACTTGATAAAGTCTCAGATCCATTCTTTAAAGTAATCTAACCATAACTTACATGAAAAATTTCCTCCAGTTAGATTTGACCATTTCTAGAGATAGGGCTATGTTATCCTTACAGAGACTATGAGAAATCAACTCCATGACCGTCCAATTTTGAGGTCAAGCTCAAGAAATATCCTAAAGTTAGTTATAGGATACACATTTCCCCACATTCTTCGTGTATTTGCTCTGACCTTGTATGGTAGAGAATATCTCTGAAATAATTTAACCAATCCACAAATTTCATAAGAGCAGCTCATTTCCAGCATCATTATGCTAATTAACATGCCATTACTTTCATCAGGTACCCCATTTCTAACAATCATTATGTTAATTGAGATACAGATAGCTTTAAGTACTTGTACAAACCTCTGGCCTTTCTCATTAAATGCTAGCTGACCTCCTGTAGGGTGTGAAATTTTGATTAGGGCAGTTGAGTGCCCCTGAAAAGTAGCTTAACCTATCACACAAATATTTAACACCACAGTGTCTATACTAAAGGTATTGTAAAGTAAATTACAGACATCACAACAAAAGGCTGCAGGAGAAAAGTTTGAAAAATATAAATGATATGCCTATGGATTAACTATATTTGAGATATATGTCAGCAATATATTGCTGGATATTTTAATATTCCAAATTCCACAATCTGAGTTAAAACACAGGACTTCACATTTCGCATTTATGCTTCCCTTGCCGCCCTCAATGTTAAAAGAGCGTATTAATGCAAAAGGATTCTGGGCTCTTATTGCAGAATGAAGAAATGATAACTGTGATTTATTTTAGAAATTCCAATTCCCACCCAAGTTATCTATTTTTCTTTGTGCTCTGTAGGAAACCTTAAAAATAAGTAGGATCTGAAATGTATAAGTCTCCAAGGAAAGTTAAATTCCAATATGCAGAATCAAAGTTTTTGGTTCAGATTTTACCTTTGCCACTTCTTAGTTATCACTGAACCCTTTGGAGTTTCATTTTCCTCTTGTTTAAAGTGAGAGGATTAGACATCAGTATTCTCTAAAGAGTGTAAATTAGGTCTCTAGTACTGATGGTGGATTTATTACAGTCCTCTGGTATTGGGGTAGGATGAAAGGGAAGAACTTTCTAGTCAAATTACTTTGGGATACACTGCTTTAAACTAAGTGAAATGCTTTTCTTAATTGCAGTTCTTTTCAAAGCCATTGAAACACTAATGGATGTGACCTTCTAGAGAGCCAGAAATGTGCTTCAAATGTCTTATTCCCTGAAAGATTAGGGTATGTGTTACCTTCCTCCTATGGAATTCCAAGAGACTTTTAAAAAAAAAGATTAAATTACTTAAAAAGTCTAACAAAATTTTGATTATCTACAAATTGATTATTTTGATACTAATGTAGATTACATTATTTCAAAAACATTTAAAAAAAATATGGGTATCCTTTGTTGGTGCCCTAACCACTTATTGGGTTTACCTGTGGGTAATTTAGAAAATGGAATATAGTGTATAGTTTTTTCCACACTTTTGTCAGCTAAAGAATGACAAGGCTCATAAATTTGGAAAGGAGACCTTTATTTCTCATAAAGGGTTGCAGCCTGCAGGCTGGCCAACTTGCAGGCTGGGGAACATAACCTTGGGCCAGAAGCCAAGAGCAAGCACTTCCAGGGAATGGTAAAGGAACAGGAATTTATGCTGAGCAGGGTGGCCAAATGTGTAATAAGCCACATCTGTAATAAGCTGTAGGAGGAGTTATGAATATTTATGAAGGGAGAAACATACCCATACCCAGTTGAGTTACATGCAGCTTCCTAGGACCCATGTTTGGAAAATGATGGGATTCAACAACAGTCAAACTGAGAACCAAATCAAAGACTCAATACCCTTCACAATAGCAACAAAGAAAACAAAATACTTAGGAATATATTTAACTAAGCAGGTGAAAGACCTCTTCAGGGAGAATTACGAAACACTGAGGAAGAAAATAGCAGAGGACATAAACAGGTGGAAAACCATACCATGCTCATGGACTGGCAGAGTCAACATTGTTAAAATGTCTATACTACCCAAAGTGATCTATAGATTCAATGCAATTCTTATTAAAATACCAGCATCATTTTTCACAGAACTAGAAAAAATAATTCTACAGTTCATATGGAACCAGAGAAGACCCCATATAGCAAAAGCAATCTTAAGCAAAAAGAACAAATTGGGAGGCATCAATTTACCAGACTTCAAACTATACTACAAGGCTATAGTAACTAAAAAGCATGGTACTGACACAAGAACAGAGACATAGACCAATGGAACAGAACTGAGAACCTAGATATAAAACCATCCTCCTATAGCCATCTGATATTTGACAAAGCAGACAAAAACATACACTGGGGAAAAGAATCCTTATTCAATAAATGGTGCTGAGAAAACTTGATAGCCACATGTAGAAGACTGAAACAGGATCTGTACCTCTCACCTCTCACCAAAATCAACTCATGGTGGTTAGTAGACTTAAACCTTTGGCATGAAACTATAAGAATTCTAGAAGAAAATGTTGGAAAAACTCTGATAGATATTGGCCAAAGCAAAGAATTTATGAAGAACACCCGAAAGGCAATCACAGCAACCACAAAAATGAATAAATGGGACCTGATCAAATTAAAAAGCTTCCACATAGCCAAAGAAACTATCATGAGAGCAAACAGACAACCTGCAGAATGGGAGAAAATATTTGCATTCTACACATCTGAAAGTGGACTGATAACTAGAACCTATATAGAACTCATGAAAATCAGGAAGAAAAAATCAAACAACCCCATTAAAAAGTGAGCAAAGGACATGAACAGAAACTTTTCAAAAGAAGATAGACTAATGGCCAACAAACATATGAAAAAATGCTCAGTATGTCTAATTATGAGGGAAATGCAAATCAAAAGCACAATAAGATATCACTTAACTTCAGTGAGAATGGCTTTTGTCAAAAAGTCCCAAAACAATAAATGTTGGCATGGATGTGAAGACATAGGAACACTCATACACTACTGGTGGGACTGCAAACTAGTGCAACCTCTGTGGAAAGTAATATGGAGATACCTCAAAGAGCTACAAGTAGAACTACCATTTGATCCAGCAATCCCATTACCGGGCATCTACCCAAAGGAAAAAAAGACATTCCATAAAAAACACATTGGCATTAGAATGTTTATAGCAGCACAATTCACAATTACAAAGATGAGGAAACAACCAAAGTACCCATCAAGACGTGAGTGGATTAATAAAATGTGGTATATGTATACCATGAAGTTCTACTCAGCCACAAAAATCAGTGATTATCTAGCACCTCTTGTATTATCCTGGATAGAGGTGGAGCCCATTCTACTAAGTGAAGTATCACAAGAATGGAAAAACAAGCACCACATGTACTCACCATCAAATTGGTATTAACTGATCAACACTTAAGTGCACATGTAGTAATAACATTCATTGGGTGTCAGGCAGATGGGAGAGGAGAGGAGGGGACGAGTATATTCACACCTAATGGGTGTGGTTTGCACCATCTGGGGAATGGACAGGCTTGAAGCACTGACTCGGGTGGGGCAAAGGCAATATATGTAACCTGTACATTTGTACTCCCATAATATGCTGAAACAAACAAAATAATAATAATATAAAAAGAAATGGTGGCATTAGCATAATCCAAGGTGGGGTTTTTGGCCCTCTGAGGTCAAAAGGTGAAGCCAAGCACACGTAAACCCTCATTGTACACCTTTCATTGGCTCACCAGAAGCACTCCATGGTCAGTGGTCTCTAATCAGGAAGGAATGCTGGTCAGGTGTTGTGCCAAAACAGCAGAAAAGGAGGAGCAGTAGGAAACTGTGGGTTGAAATTTGCAGTGGAGCAAGTCTTTCCAAAGGGCTGGTTTCTGTTTAACCCGTAGGGAAGAAAGGCTAAGGGCAGTAAATGAGGGAGCAGGTATAAAGAGGGGAGTATAAGGAGGCATGTCTGACTTCCTATGCAGTCATGGCCAGGAACTCGGTTTTAAGTTTTCTGTGGGGTCCCCTTGGCCAAGAGGGGGTATTTTCAATTGGTTGTGGGATTTAGGATTTTATTCCTCACTTTGGACCACAAAATCCCTCTTTTTACATAACATCACATGAAGCTAGTTTGTCAAGAATGACTCCAGAAACTATTACATCATTTGATGATCTCTAAGACTTCTTCCAGCTCTAAAAAACCCCCCTAGATTTCCAGTGATATGGATTTCTATTTCCCAATGTATTCAGATGGGGTTTTTGCTTTGGTTTTGTTTTATTTTTGTTTTTTGAGGGAGAGGAGGAATTCGAAATGACTTTATATTCTTAAATTCAGTGAAACACCTATTCTACCAACATTTACTCTGGTCTTAGAAGTCCCTAATCTCAACTCCAGTATTGCCAGTTCTTTTTATTCAAATCTTCTCTGGCTTACAGAACTGCTATAAACACCAAATTCCTATACATTGGCAGTTTGTTAACGATGTGAAAATTATGTCCTTGATGTACTTTAAGCATGTGAGTAATAATATATTCTATGAATTGTAATACATCCTCTATATTGCGAGTAATAATACATTCTATGTGCACTGTCCTTTATAGTTTATATGGTTTTCATACTTATCCCTTTCACATCAATTCCTCTTTTTAAGTTGCAACCCATCTTATTTCTAATCTTACTATCCAGGTTAAAATAATCTTGTTGCTAAAGATCGTAGCCTTGAAAATTAGGAACTCTTCTATTTTATGAATATCAGTGCAATCCATAAGCATTATGTAAATGTGTACATTTACCGTTCATCTAGGACAGTAAAGGTGGGCAAGAGTGAATTCAATTCTATTAAATTGCAACACCTTTTTTCTTCAAATTTCAGCTATCAACCATGAACATGTAATATACAACCATGTATTTCTCATCATTTGTTTTCCTGTAGCAATGAAGCCATTTTAAGGACCAAGCGAATTATGGGAGAGGGCTATGGAAACATTTGTGTAAGGTTATAAAACCTAAAAGTAGCTCCAGCCTAGCCCATAAATAGTGATGCCTGTGAGAGCAGTGAGTATACAGCACCTGAGTGGTGAGATTCTTCTTTGCACCATGGTCCATTGAGTAAGACACCATTCAATGAGCAGCTGTTATAGAGATTTGTGATGTTTTTAGGTATTTTCTATAAAATACACAGGATGGAACAAGGGAGTGGGAAACAAAATACAGATCCCCCCCAAAAAAGCAAAAACACAAAACCAATAATAACAAAGTTTTGTTCCATAGCAATATAAATTTTTAGAAATAAATGGAGCAAGTCTATAGTTTGCAAAGGTAGAAAAAGTGAGCTAAAATATAAACCATGGTTCCCATGACTACTACTATTATAATAAAATTTCCCTTATTGTTGTTGCTCTATAAAAATTGTAGTTGTATTTCTTCTTATAAGAAATCTCACTTTCTAAATTAACACAGAAAAATTGATGTATTTATAGAGACTTAAAATATTGGTAAAAATAAATATTCAACTCATTAACTAATAGCTTTCCTTGCATGCTTCTAGAAATAAGTTAATCAGGTTCCTAATAGCCACAGCTCACTTATATAATGGCTTTTTGCAAATTAGTAAAAGGAGAACTTTCTGGGCCATCTCAGCCTCAATATCATACAGTTTAAAACATCATTGAGGGCTTTTTTGTGAATTTTGGATGCAGCCCTGCACCAGAGGGCATTGCTGAGGGAGCAGGTGGTGGGGCTGGAACTTAGCCCCAACTCCTTCAGCTCTGCATCTTGTGTGGTAAACAACCTGTAAAATTATACCCAGCGATGCTGAACCTTATTTACTGAATTAAGCAACTGGGCATCAAAAGAACCCAGATAACTTTTCTCTGTCATCCTATGCCCTGAGGGAAGAGGCTTTCTTCTAAATGTGACCTATAGATCGTATAAAGGTCCTTCTTTCTACAGCACAACTCTGAAACTATTTAACACAATTTTAGTTTGTGGAAAGAGAGCTAAGAGAAAAGTCAATCTACTGGAAGCTTAACACTGCAATGTAGATGGGACAGTAGGAGAAGTCATTATTTGGACTGGGCTAAGCAAAGTGGCATATAGTAAAATGATATTTGTCCAGTGAAATACCTATTATGTGTATATCGCTCTGCCAATAATAGGTAGAAGTAAAATATAGTCCTTGCTCTCACACGTTTATAATCTTGATGGGAGGAATGAACAAGAAAAAAAGAGAAAGGGAAGAGGAAAAGAGAATAAAACTTCATTGACCTCTTAACCATCTTATTTCCTGGGCCAATAAGGCTTATGCAAACAGACTTGTTGAATATCACAAGATAATATATAACCCAGGTATCTTGGGTACAGAGTAGAGAATCACATATTTGTTGATTGAGTTAGTGATGAATCCCATGGTAGTTCTGAAGGGAAAGAATTACTCAAAGAATCTGTGGGGGAGCTATAATATAAGCCAGGCATTAAGAACTAGGTTCCAGCCTCATGGGGAGTATTGCATCTCTGGGTATATTTTCAGTACACTTTTATTATTTATTGCTTTAGAATCAAAAGCATGGATCCAATACTTGATCCATTAATGATTAATGGATTAACTTGATTTTTAATGTAAACAAATTTTCTGGCTCAAATATATATTTGTGTGAAAGTGGCAGAATTTGACAATCTCATAGGTGCAATATAATTTTATAATTTCTTTAGTCACTGTGTTATATTGAAAGCTTGGACTCTTTTAAAGAGACCTCAGTGGAAAAGAGCACAAAAGGTGATTTCAAAGTTACTTTGATATAATGACCACACTTATTTAATTGTTTTCACAGACCATAAACAGAAATGAAGAATGTCCGTCTGAAACTTTGCCTTGAATGAAGAAACTTCATTGAACAAGAAGTTGGCTTCCAGTTTGCACAGGCGTCAATGGAATGCTTTTTTTTTAATTTTATACTTTACCCAATGAAAACAAAGTTTTTATGTGCTGTGCAAATAGTTCCTTCACGTGGTCTGACAATTTATTTTTGCCATCATTTTTTTTAATTAAAGAAAAAAAAAATCCCAGAAGAGGAAAAAAAAAAAAAAAAAGAACTATAAAACAAAACATCGAAAGTTGACATTTTATCTGGAAGAAGATTTGAATTCAAAATTTTCCTGAAGGTGTAGATAGATTTTTTTTTTTTTTAACAGAAAACCTGATGTCAAGAGGTGGGCAAACAGAAATGGAAACAGATTGTCTTCCTCAGTAATTAAGCTACTCTGTTTCTCTTTTTTCCCTTCTTGTTTAAATCTAGTGGGTTGGTTTTTTTATTTTATTTTTTCTTAGAAATATTTAGGTAAGGTTTATCTTGAATCTTAATTGCCTTAATTTTAAGGACGTCAAAGGCTCTCGAGGCAAGCTGTCAACGTCTTGTTAAAAAAAAAATCAAGAAAGAATTGAAATATTGTGCCAGCTTTAACTGGTACAGAAGTTTAAGACTATGAGTTTTTAGGGTGAAAAAAAACTGTACAGTTTAAGTGAAAATGTTTTTCTTCATTTGAAGAAAATTTGTTGATAAAAGAAACCGTGGCAACTGCAAGAATTGGGAAAATGCTGGGACTTTTCATGAACTTTGTCTTAAGTGTTGACACGAGTCATTCTAGAAGGCTAAAACATTTCACAGTAAAGTTATTAATGTTGGTTTAAAAACAACTGCATTAGAAATAATGCGTGTTGGGGAGGCAGAATGCAGATTTTTTTTAATTTACAAAGTGTGATCGCTAGCAAAAGCATTAGTGCTTTTTATCTGCAGTCTTTTTTATGAGCTTTACAAAGTTTTTAGTCAGCTTTGCTTGTCACATTGCAAAACCTAGCTTAAGAGCATTAAAAAAAAAACTTAAGTAGATAGGAGCTTATGGTCAAAAAGTGCAAAAAAACAAAAAAAGCAATAGATAGAGAAATTGTTGACAATTTCTGTAGTCTTTCCTAGTTGTGATCAAATTCAGCCTATGGATGGCCTATTTTATACCAAAGATGAAGTGACACCCTATTACAGTCCAGAGGATAGAGGTTGTTTTTCTTTTCTTTTCTTTTTTTAAAAATTTTATTTGACCTACATGGCCGGACCAGTTCTTATTTTGTTGTTTGTTTAAACTACCTTCCACTGGTGTTTTACATACTGCAAAAAAAAAAAAAAATAGACTTTTGGTTTTTTTAAATGTATATTCATTGATAGTGGAAGCTGACTGTGTTCAGCAGTTCCAACATGAAGAGTTCTGGATATCAACTCATAGAGCCAAGTGGCTTTAAATTCTGTGAGCTTTTCTGGTTCCTCGCTAGCTCTCTGGAATAGTGAAACCTGTATTGATGGACGCCAAGAAGCCAAGACACTTGTTTAACAGGTTGAAATGTCTTTATCTGAATTTTGACACTTTAAAAGACACTTTCTGAACCTGGTCTGAAAGGTCACTTGTCAAAAAAGCTTAGTGATATTCTGTAAAATGGTGAGTGGTCTCCTGAAAAGATCTCATTGTATTTGTAACAGTAGTCTTCCTTTTAAATTTCAACACCTCTTGTTTTTGTCTTCTCACCTTAGTCTTCATCATTGTCTACCATGAATAGCCACCTTTGTTCTGCAACTGGGGAGGAGGTATCTTCTTTTTGCCTCTTTTCATTGTATTTTCATATCTTAGCGTTGCCAGAAAGAAAGACAAAATAGACCTTTTCATTCCATTTAACTCTCTGAGGCAAGTAGGACCAATAAAATTGAGGATTCTATTAGTGGAATTTAGGGAAGCTCTTAAAATGCTAGTTGACAATCAAGAAACTGTATGGTTTATATCAATAAGCACCAAAAGAATTAGGTTTGCTCAATCATTGAAGCCAAAGGAGGCATATTTGCATATAGAATGATGCAAAATTTTGTCTAAAATAAATTAAATTGACTTACCTAGAAAACATCTCTACATTTTTGATTCATGAAATGTGTGTTCAACCTGTACAGTTTTGCCTAAAATTAAGGAGTATGGAATAGAATTTTCTTAATTGAACTATTCACTGGATTGCTTTCTCAATGAATCATTTGAATCAAATATGTGAAACTCTTTCACAAACTAAATAAGTCACAGGAACCTGTCTTAGCCCAGAAGGAAGAAGGAAATGTGTTAAGTGTACCACTATACAAGAAAACAGGGTAGGTTTTAAAAACTAAAATTTTAACGGTAAATCATATTTCCTTTAGGTCAACATGAGTAGTAAGGTTGACTCAAGGGAAATTGTCAATATTCCACTATTTATGTAGACTTTGGTTCTCTTATCTGCAACCCCGCGAATTGGAAGCTTAAATCAGAGTGACTCCATATCTTTGTAGCTAAATTAGAGACAAAAGTATATACAAGAAAATGTAGCATGTGCTACAGAGAAATTCCACCTGGTCACACCCCATCCTTATGGTTCTCCATGCTTTAGAGAAAATGATAGATTTATACTTTCTTCTGTTTTATCCTTCAGCTTCCCATGCATCGTAAGCGTGGCACTTAAGTTTCATCTTTGAAAAGTGGACCCTCAGTTTCAGGGGTATGAAAAAACATGTAGGGGAACCATATTTTCTGTTTCTCTTTTCCACTCTCTGAACTCTTTGTATAAATAAGGATTATCCTGGGCATAATTCATTTGAATATAAAACCAACATGCTTTATTTTGTTTCTGTAAGAAAACAAAACAAAACAAAAAACAAAACCAAAAACATGTATTAATGTGATACAAAGATAGTCTCATTTACACGATCAACAATGAGGCTAAGAGGTAGCTACCATGTGGCTGATGAATGTGCCTAGGTAACTTCCTGTTTGTATTCAAAACTGCTGCTTTATTTATACATTCAGAAACATTTTTTTTCAACTATGAAATTTCAATAATCTGAATTTTTTTAAGCCACTTCATGCAAAAGGAAATTACCTGTCATTTTATGTGTCCATGTGTCTTTTGTGTTTGAATAGGTTATATCATGCCATTTTATAGATTGCATTTTTATTTCAAACCAAAAAGAAAAAAAAAGATGGAAAAATGGCACATATTCAACTTTACCCCCTTTTTCTGTCATCTTACCTAAGAATTGTTTTGAAGAGCCAATTATAGGGGAGAAAAAAGCATCAACAGGTAAGCAGCATTACATTGCATGAAAATAAAACACACCAAAATATTGTGTTCAATTATGCAGACATCAGAATTCTAATTAATCAACAATTATATGTAAGATTTTAATCCCATTTAGGGCTATAATCTTTTTTAAAGTTTAAGTTAATTTTCAATGTATTCTGGTTCACCAGAGTTTTGCACATTTATTCAGATGTTTCAATTTTTCCTTTCGACTTTAATTGCCAAAACTTAGCCTAAACATCGAGAAACAAACTAAAGTCACGATCCAAATGAGATACTTCTCATCCAAACTCTAGTTATGTGGTCAATGGAAAGGTGGGTTTTCTTTTAATAACATTTTTTTAATAACAATAAAGTGTCAGGGGAGACAAAGTATGCATAGTAACTGGGAGCTCCCCAGTGCATGGCCATGTCTTCTAAAGACAGCACAATAGACCATAAGTGAAGTAATGGTAATACTAGCAGGTGCTGATGACAATTTGTCCTTGAATGCTGATATGTCTTAAATATTGCAAATGATATAATATTCTAAAAAAATCCTCTACCTGACTCCATTTTAGCCAGAATTAGTTTGTTTCTTTGGTAGAGTTCAACAATTCGGAATGTCACCTCCATATTTCACTTGAATTAGTTATTCTTGTGACCTTAGCAAACCCACCACATTTGAAAGCATATGACTCACTTCCACCCCCTTCTAATGAAAAATTGCATGATGTTAAAAGCATTCTCATTAGAGATGGAAGGATGAGAACTGAAGAAGGCTGGATGGAGTAGGATGTTCACATTATTTCACTATGCCTACAGAATATATTGTTGACCCCTTGCAAAATTGCTTTAAAATCACTTTCAATTCATGTATAACCACAAAACATACTTAGTTTATTTCTCCCCTCAAAAACTTTATTTGAATAATTAGGATATATATATTAATATATTTTTCACAGTATCCTAAAATCTTCTTTAATGAAAAGTGAAATTTGATTTAAATAGGACTCTTGCAGTCCTTTCTTCATGATTGAGAAGAAGTTTCAATAGGCTGTCTAGACAGATTATGATGTTAATAAGAGACGAAATATATATTTGACAATTCAGTTTATTCTTAAGTTAAGTTCATGAACCACTACAGATGAGCTGATAAGCAGAGAAAAATTCTTAAGTGGGGTTCAGTGATAAATTTTTTATAAGATTTCAAATCAAGCGAAAGGATAGTATTTATGTACCTGTATGACAACATCCAGCACATTTGAGGAGTCATGCATTACAATAAAATTTAATCATGTCATAGAACCTTGATTTATATTATTTTGTCTACAGCAGGGAGTAAAGGATGAGATTTTGTTTTTCATGTTATTGTGGCTGGCATGCTTCCAAATTTTGAGCTCACTGGGACTGACCATCTCTCACTTCAATCTGTGGGATTGACTGAATTTAAACAGGCTCATTGATTCTATACACTGTACCCTTCCTGTGGCAAAGTGATAATGGGATTTTATTAATGAATCAATTTGTTTTACAAATAACATCCACTCTGGCATTGGAAGACAGTTGGGTCTGACTAAAGTTTAACATTTCTTACCAAACATTCTTAAATATGAAGTTGGTCCCTTAATCCAAATGCTCTTGGTCATGGCTGTTCTTTGTGGATTACCCAGAGTTCAGGAAAGTGCAAAAAGCTTAATACTAAATCCCCAGGGTGCCCCAAGGACCTTTCATGATGTGGAGAAGGGAAGTTCATACCAGATTAATGATTTCTTTTATCTTCTGTTTTATACCAAAACATATAGATGCTCACTGTTGCAAAAAATAGGGAGGGGGGGAAGATGGCTTTCAATATTTATTTCTAGTCATTTCTTAGAGGGAAAATAATGTATCAGGAAAAATTTCTTTTACTCAGAAAGCTTTAAAGATGAAGCAGCAGTGCAATCAAGCTTGGAGCCTGCAGCAAGAACCACTAGGCCACTGAGTGGCAATTGAGCTTTTCTTAATGCTTCCCCAATTTCTGAGTTGTGCATAAATACAATCACTCTCAATTTTTGAAGGGCTAATTATCTACTTTGTGGATATATTTTGTCTTTTCTTTTCAACTATTAGGACTTGGGCTCTGTTTCCTTTTATTAGCATCTCACCCTGAGGGTGGACAAAGAAACAATTGGAAATAAAATGCGAATCAGATTATTTTGTTTCTTAAGTATTGATTTATGAAAGGAGTTTGAAATCATTGGTAAAATTAATATCAGCGCATTATACGCCATGAATTTTTATTATGCATAAAGTCTTTTCCCCATCTACCATACATAATTGAGAGTTGGCTGTATTCTTGCAGAATAAAAAAGAAAAAATTAAAGCAAAAGATTTGGCTTCCCTGAAAAGAAAGCTGTTTTGATTTCACTTACTCCACTAAATTTAAAGCAATAGGACAGGTCAACACAATTTCTGTTATGAGACTATAATAGTAGCTCTTGATTAAATGTACACTCTTATGCTTATCTTAAATCTTTGACTAAAAAATACGTTGTTTTTGTTATTTTTTGACTTTGCATTACTGTTTTGACGCTAAATGACTTTGACACTCCATTGGATACTTTTATGATTACATCAAATTTTAAAAATGTCCAAAGTGTAACTTTAGTGTTATACTTTGTATTTTAAATCCTCTGGTCTTAGATTATTAAGAAAGATGCTCTGTCCTCCTTCCCAAAATATGTTATTTCCTCATACATTAAAAAAAGAAGTTATTTCATACTTTTCAGGAACTGTAAAAATTATTTCAAAGAGACACTTGAAAAAGTTTTCTCCATTCTGGAAATAAATGCTTCCATTTATTTAAAAAGAAGAAGAAGAATATAATTGGAGTCTTAATTTTAAAAATATATATATATATAAAAGTACTTGCTATGAGATATTCAGTTTCTAAAAACAAAATGGGACACAGCTTCTTTTTAAAAACCTTGTTTCGGGCCATATTCGACTTCATGGAACTTCTGAAATATCATTCGATTTTGGACTTTATTTAAGAGCATTTTTGTATTGCTGTCTCTGACTGTCATGGAAAGTTCTGTAATTCTAAGGTGTTTCTGGTTTTATTTTTAATTTTTTTCATCTGTACCACCGTCAAATTAGATACCATTTCCCCCATTCCTTGGGCTTTCTGTAGATCAGTGGATGTTAGGTTTAAACTTCTGTTTTCTTTGATGAAGCTTTCAATAAAAAATGAAAATAAAATCAATCAAGTAGGGCTGTTGTGTTTTTCTGCCCTCTTCCAGAGACCAGTTGGGGGAGGAGGGCGGATAGGAGGGACCAGTGTTCATATTTAATCTGGTACAGTGATGGAATTCCTCAAATAAAGGATCATCCCTGGTAACAAAAAGTGAGAGAGGAGCATTCTATTCATGCAAAGTGACCTGAGAAAGATACTATTGGGGTGCTTTAGAGGAAACAGTCCATTTAGGTCCTCCCAGGGCCTCCCACACTCTTCTTAGTTCTTATGCTTAGGGACCCAAGTCCTGTCTCCAAACGTGTCTAACATCCGTCAACTACTTGATGCATCTTGTGTGAAGACCGGGAGGTATAGAGTTGAAAAAAAAAACAATAAAGAAATTTCTTTTGATGACTATGGTTTGTATCCCTGCAAGGATTAAACTCCAGGTCAACCAAAATCAAAAGTGGCCATTCCTCAAACTGTGGATGACCATGGTAAACAAATAATCAAAAACTATCTTTCTCTGGCCCAGGGTCATCCAAGCTAGCTTGCAGCTCATACTCAAGGGCCAAGAATATTCCATTCTGGAATATGCATTTTCTGCATTGTTCAAAAATATTCTAGTTTACTACAGAAGACAGTAAAACAAGTGGGATGAATGAAATGCATACTATGTGTTAAATAGCAAAGTAAATAACTTTTAAGACAGATAAACCAAGTAGAGCATGCGAGTGTGAACAAAATAGAAAGGGATAGAAAAATCAAGAAAACACTATATATTTATGATGCAGTAAATGTACATGAAAAACACGAGGCACTCAATATTCATTGTCTTAATTTGCTCACACTTTGGTGACATCCACTCTGGCACCCATGATAGCTCATCAGGGTAATTGGTGAATTTCAACTGCTTGCCCCTGCTTCTCTCAGAGGGAGTAAGTATGTTCCATTGGCTCCCTTGTTCTGTTGCCCTCCTTGCTCAAACCTCAACTCTGATGTTTGTAACACATCATCAGGGAGGAGGAGGATGTGGCAGAGGAAAAGGAAGGATGTATGAATTCTGCAGAATGTTCAAGTAGTGTGGTACTCCCACCCTTCTTGCACATTATCCTCAATGTGTCAACCTACCTCATGTCTTTTCTCTTGTTTCTTGCTGTGGGTTTTAAATTGATTTAAGAATCCCTGTGCCTTGAGCACCTTTATTTGGCCTATGAGCCTTTCTGTTCCATGAGTAGCAGTGTATTTGGAGACTACCACTACATCAAGGTAATTTTCCACATGGTGTCTTCATGCTTTAGAATATATGCACCTAAGAAGGAGTGTGGAGCCAGTGTCCAGACTCTAAGAATATGTGATATATATATATATATATATATATATATATATATATATACATATATACCTTTTTCCTACATGAACATTACTTCACATTGCACTGGCAGCATAGAAGACTGGAAGAAAAGGCTGGAAGAATGGATGTATTAGAGAACATAAGAAAACAAGACTAGAACAAAAATCATGAGCTTAATTTTACCCACTGTCTTAGTTCATCTGGGCTGCTATAACAAAATGCCTTGGATTGGGTAATTTACAAATAACAGAAATGTATTGCTCATAGTTCTGGTGGAAAGAGCAAACTAGCTCCCTCAAACCTCTTTTAAAAGGGCACTAATCACATCCTAAAGGCCCCACCTTTTCATACCATCACTTTTAGGGTAAGGAATTCAACATATTAATTTTGAAGAGACATAAATGTTCAGAACATTGCACCCACATTCCATCACAGTTTTTTTTAGATAGGAAGGGTTTTTTTTATTGTTATTTGTTTGTTTAGGGTTTTAATAATAATAATATCACCATCACTACCACCACCCATATGCACAAAAATTTTACTTTAAAATGAAAGGCATTTAGAAATTTCCTAAAATGTATCCATAAGCTTCTGGTGAAGAATCCTTGGTTTCAAGATATAGAGATATGAGAAAGCAGAATAGAGAATGAAGGAACAAGCTACATTTATTATGGTGTTCCTCAGGTATAAAACAACCATGATTCCCTAACCTCATATCTAAGTATTTTCTACTGTTTTACAATTTATTTTTCTCCAAGAAGAACAGAGTGCTTCGTCAACTTTCAATACTTCTAACAAGGTTCATGTTCCATAATGCTTTTTTGAGGGCTTCTGACGAAGGTTGACATTGAGCTGCTTTCCAAAGGTAGCAAAATGAAAAATAATATAGCTTAAACCTAATCTCCGAGGATTTGATTATTTCTGGATTTTCTGTAAAGGAGTGTCATTTACATAATGATGAAAAAAGTCTCTCTAATATATCAAAAGAATGTATTTTCATTTAAATCCTCAGATGAAACATCTCCTGCCCTTAGGAAGTTGTAGGTTACCATTGTGGCAAAGTGGTCACCAGGTGGCGCTGTTGTATTAGTGTCCAGTGGAGTCCGCACCCAAACCCCAGATTGTGCATTCCAAAACAGAACCACTAACGTGAGATAGGGCTGTAAGAGAAAGGCTCGCCATTAACTGAGCCCTCACTCTGTGCCAGGAATTGCCGAAGTGCTTCATATACTTGAGTTCACGCAACCTTCACAGGAGTGTTCTGAGGTCGGCACTACCATTGTCCCCATTTCACAGATGAAGCCTGGAGAGTTGGGCAACCTATCCATGGACCTATCCTTAGGAAGGGCTAGAGTGTGCTTTTAAAAACAGATTCAAATTCTCAACCCTTGGCTTCAAAGCTTTCCTCTTCTGAAATGACTTTGGGAAATGCCAATGTGGAAGGCACTTTTTAAAAATCAGCGATATATATATATATATATTATATATATATACACACATATTTTTTTAACTTGGCCTGGGATTTTTGGTTTCTGCAGAAGAAAGGCATTGGACATTCGTTCTAATCACCTTGGGGGGCAGAAGTTCAAAATTTCACATTTTCCATCTTAGAAATAATTTGATGTTTCAGTCTTCTCTTGATCTGAGCCTGTCTGCCTTTGATTTGTTCTGGAAGGAAAGGACCTAACTACCACATAGATAGTCTTAACTTTTCATTGACTCACTCGTTTAATAGCACATAGCATATAGGTCCTTCATAAACATTTTAATGATACAAAAGAGGAGTAGATATGGTTCTTGTCTGTAAGGATGGCATATTCTAGCAAGTACTGCTTTATGAAAACATTTTAGCATGAAATAAGATCAGAGAGTTTTATGGGAAATATGTTTAACCCTTTCAAGGTTGGATGCAAAGTATTAATAGATGGAAAAACTTCTTGGTCTAAATGTGGTCACCTCTTTTCCCATCAACACATAAGGAGGGTCTTCTAGCCCACTCACTGACATCTGTCCCCTAGTCCAGCCCCTTCAGTTAGCCTTTTCTCAAATGTCCTGGCACATTTAACTCTTTTGACAACAACAAGAGTGGAATATAACATACTCAGTTGGCCATAACTCTAGTATCAACTATTATTTATTACCACTGATATTTTTGCAATCATGGAAGGTAAAGTGCTGGCCACACTTTAAACATGAGTGGACTGGGGCTTTGAAAAGTTGCATTACTTGGCCATGTTTTCATGGAGTTGAGAGGATGCAAGCTTAGGATGTGCTGGGTGAAAAAGCCCCAAATTTTCCTCCTAATACCACTGGATCCACTGATGTTGTTTGAAGGGATTCATTGTTTGACCAAAATAACTTTAATATTACCTGAAATTTCACCATTATAATTTTATTCTTAGAAGAAGATCACAAAATATTGGAAGGAGTACTGAGTAAACAATGGAAAGATCTTGGAGTCTAACTTTAGGTACACTATCTACAAAACGTATTTTTCTCTGAATGCCAGCTTCTTTATCTGTCAAAAGGCATACCTTTTATTTCTTAGAGTGGATATGAGGATAAAATAGACAATGTACGCATCATGTATAAATGCTTTAAAAATTGTAAAGGCGATCAAACGCTATGTATAATTTTAACTTTTCGTTTTGAATTCTCCTGTAAAGCACAAGATATTCTTGTAAAGGTAACTTCTGAGAGTTAAAGACAAGATGAATATCTGAGAAGATGCAAGTTGGCAAGATAACAATGGTGGAATGGAGGTAACGCAGCTACTTTGCAGTGCTGCCCAGATTCTGCAGGTTACAAACCCCGGGCTTGAAACCACCAGCTCCTGGGCCACAGTAACAAGAGAACAGAGACTTAGCTGCTAATTGAGCTAAATTCACCCACAATGTTGAATGACAGTCCTGAGTCATTATGCAATCACCAAACACCCTCTGTCTTCTTGGGACTTCCAACATAGTGGCATATAATCTACAGGCAGCTGCTGATGTCAGGGGACAGATATTAACAATTTGAGAAGACTAGCATGCGTTGAGAGCTGCAAACAGGGTTGAAGAACTTGGGGGTAGAGTCTTCTGCAGACCTCAAGTTCATAAGGTATGTTTATCCCAAAAAGGGATAAACAGGATCAAATTATAATAGTCACACCAATAAGTAGGTTGCACCAAACAAATATTTCTAAGACAAATGATTGCTACTAGAAAAACACAAATGACATCTGGCCTTTAAAGCATCTGAAATAAGTCAAATGAGCATGAGATCATGGTTGTAAAATATATATAATATATAGTCTACCTCTTCGCCTGATGCCATGGTTTCCCCTTCCTCTTTTGCCTTAGGGTTAACTTATTTCCTGTTTGTTTTGGGGTTTCATTTTTACTTTTTATTGAAATTTAGTAATATCATAAAGAAACATCAATATATCATAAGTGATCAGCACAATGATGTTCACAAGCTGACTACAGAGTTGTAACCAAGAAACAGAATATTGTTAGCACCCCAAGAGACACAACTCTCCCCTTCTAGCTTCTAGTAATTATGTAAACCGCCCTATCTTGAATTCTAAAAACCTAGAATGATTTTTGTCTGAATTTTACTTTATACAAATGCAAGCCAGCTTGGCTTTTGTGAGAACATGAGTGTTATACGTGAAGAGAGAACAAACAATTCTGCTTGTGTTTGAAACCCCAAGATAGCTATTACTCTTCTGAAAACTACACACAAGTCTACATTGCCCAAATTGTAAGTATCTTCAGTTTCAGAGATCACAAATTCTTTTTGCAGTCTCTTTCAGTGTTTAACATCCTTTACAGTTAAGAAACACAGCAAAAGTCCAAAACTAAATGTCCTTGAGAGAGTAATAGCCTCATTCTTAAAGCGATATCTGAGTCCCGAGGAAAGGTTGGCTGTAAGGCTCCATGTAATGTTTGGCAGCATGCCACTCATCATGTGCTTATTCAGACAATGATCGATACGGGGCAGCTGGTGCCAGACTTTATTGGGAGAGCATCCAGAGCCAGAAGTTGCCAATACACCATAGTTTACACAAAAGCACAGCATGTGGAATATATTAAACATGTGCCCATCTACTGAAATGGCAACTCCTTTTGTTTCCGATTATAATTTGGAGGGGAGGAGGGGATGGGTATATACACACCTAATGGGTGCGTTGTGCACTGTCTGGGGGATGGACATGCTTGAATCTCTGACTCGGGTGGGGCAAAGGCAATACACATAACCTAAATATCTGTACCCCCATAATATTCTGAAAGTAAAACTATATATATATAGTAAAAAAAGAAATTTCAATTATTTTGGGAGAGTCATTGGCAGGGGAGGTCAGAGGGAACTTGAGGCTTCTTCAGTCAATCCAGAATGTTAAAATGTCATATTTTAGGGTAAAAATATTTCTAATTTCCTTCACAACAGAGCAGCAGTTTCTCTGTTTGTCCTCTCATCTTTCCTGGCCCCAAAATGAAAGGAAAGATGGGACAGAGAAGAAGAAAAAGCATCATGCTGTCCAGCTCTCCTTGTCTTACTTGAGCACTGATGAGGTCTGGGGTGCCTTGCAGGTGGGACTGGTCTGGGGATATCTTTGTAACCAATTCTATGAAAAAAAATTTCAATGACCACTGTATTTTTTTTTATAATCTTCTCCCTTAACTACTTGAACTTTTAGCGTTGTTTCCCAGAAATGGCAGGATTTTTACGAGACAAAGGATTTGAGATTCCAAAGGCCCCAGCAAGAATCAAGGTGCTTGCTGATGTCAAGAATCACCATCCCCCATGACTTGCCCCAGTAAATATAGCCCCTCCCTAAAAAGCCCATGACCTGTTTTTTGTTTGTTGTTTTTTTGTTTTTTATTTATTTTTTTTAATTTTTGGTCATGGAGATGAATTTAAGACTATTGCTCACACTCTCCTGATAGACAGCTTTTGCATTAAAATTCCTGTCTTTCGTGGCAATCCTTGTTGTCTCAATAACTGGATCTTTGTGTGGTGAGCAACTGGATCTAGGTTGAAACGCCCTTGTGATTTCAATAACACCTCTGCCAATAATTCTGATGAGAAATAACCCATCTCAAGATTTTTTTTTGCTACACTGAGCTACTGCATTTAGAATCACCATAGCAGGAAGAGTAAAGTAAAAGTCAGAAGTCTACTGACTAATTGGGGCTCTTCAACTGCAAATGGGGCATACTCTTCCCACCTCTCTACTGTAGACTGTGCCCTAAAAAATGCCCTAATAGTACGGATATTTTTTTTCCTCTCTAAAACTTTTGACATTTTCAGACAGCTCTCTTTTCTGATATTCAATTAGGTTATTTACCGTGCTAAATTTATCTTATATAGCCTAAAAAATTAAAATAAATTTTAATTTAATAGTCTTTATAATACAATATGGACACAGCTGTCCATATTCTTCATAAATAGTACATCTGTTACTCTTTTAAACAGAAACTACACCTAAGAATATTAAGGGTAATAAAAATCAGGCATCTAGTGGGTAAGAATTCCCCTCAGGTCCATCTCCACTACACAGCAGAGGTAGAGCCCAGCAGTAAGATGTATGAGCTTTCAAGTTAGGGAACTTGTAGCTAATCTTCAATGTTCCATTATTAAGTTTGTAAACCTGTTTTCCTCATCAGTGAAATGAGTAAAATAATATCTGCCTCAAATGAATTTTGTGAAGGTTAAATGAATTAATAAAAATGAATTAATGAATTAATAAAAAGATGACAAAGGATATTCCATGCAAATGGAAACCAAAAAAAAAGCAAGAATAGCTATACTTCTATCAGATAAAATAGATTTCAAAACAATAACTGTAAAAAGCCATTGTATAATGATAAAGGGGTCAATTCAGGAAGAGGATGTAATAATTCTAAATGTATGTCCGCCTAACACTGGACTACTCAGATATATAAAGCAAACATTATCACAACTAAAAGAGAGAGAGAGACCTCAATGCAATCATCACCGGAGACCTCAACTCTCCAATTTTGGTATTGGACAGATCATCCAGGCAGAAAGTCAACAATGAAACTTTGGACTTACTCCACACAATAGACCAAATGGATCTAATCGATATTTACAGAATGTTTCATCCAACAGTTACAGAGTTATGTTCTTCTCTTCAGCTCATGGATCATTCTCAAGGATAGACCATATGTTAGGCCACAAAACAAGACCCTTATCTTTCACCATGTACAAAAATCAAATCAAAATGGATTACAGACTTAAATCCAACACCTGAACTACGAAACTACCAAAAGAAAATATCTGAGAAATGCTTTAGGACATTAGTCTGGGCAAGGACGTCTTGAGTAATACACCCAAAAGCACAGACAACCAAATCAAAATTGGACAAATGGGATCACATCAAGCTAAAAAGCTTCTGCACAGCAAAAGAAACAATCGACAAAGTGAAGAGACAACCCACAGAATGGGAGAAAATATTTGCAAACTGCCCATCTGACAAGGGATTAATAATTAGAATATAAGAGGATCCAATAACCTGACAGGAAAAAAATCAAATATTCTGATTAAAAAATGGACAAAGGATCTAAATAGACATTTCTCGAAAGAAGACATACAAATGATGAACAGGTATATGAAAAAATGCTCAACATCATTGGTCATCAGAGAAATGCAAATGAGAACTACAATGAGATATCATCTCACCCCAGTTAAAACTGCTTTTTATCAAAAATACAGGCAATAATGAATGCAGGTGAAGATCTGGAGAAAGGGGAATCCTTGTACGCTGTTGGCGGGAATGTAAATTATTGGAACCACAATGGAAAACCATATGGAGGCTCCTCAAAACACTGAAAATAGAACTATCTACCACATGATCCAGCAATCCCACTGCTGGGTATATATCCAAAGGAGGGGAATTTAGTATGTTGAAAAGATACCTGCACTCCCATGTTTATTGCAGCACTATTCACAGTAGCCAAGATATGGAATCAACCTGAGTTTCATCAGTGGATGAATGGATAAAGAAATTGTGGTACATATACACAGTGGAATGTTATATAGCTGCAGAAAAGACTGAAATCCTGCCATTTGAAATAAGATGGATAGAACTGGAGAACATTATGTTAAGCAAATTAAGCCAAGCACAGAAAGGCAAATCTTGCATGTTTTCATATGTACATGGGAGATAAATATTAAAAATAATTGATCTCATGGAGACAGAGAGTAGAGTGATGGTTACCAGAGGCCAGGAAGGGTAGCGAGGAGAAGATATGAAGTGGAGATGGTTAATGGATGTAAAATATAGTTAGATAGAATGCACAATATTTGATAACACAACAAAGTGACTACAATCAACAATAAGTTCTTCAATGGTAGGATGTTATGAAAAAACAAAACAACAATAAGTTAGGATATACTTTAAAATAAATAAAAGAGTGGAATTGGAATGTTCTTAGCACAACGAAATGTTAAATGCCTGAGGTGATGGATACCCCAATTGCCCCGATTTGATTAACACAGTGCTGCCATGTGAGTTACATTTAACTCAAGCTAGTTTTAGTCTTGGGGTTTCATGAAGCAAAACCCTGCAGTTGGTTCATGAAAATCTCACTTGTTGATGTTCTTATTGTTACAATTAAAATTGACAATTTAATTCTAAAAACGTGGATTGTGTTGCATATAATTCATGCACTGAAAACAATAAAAAATAACAAATTAGAAAGGATCGTTTTGTTTTAATAAAATACCGTGGCCACAGGGAAATTTTTTTTCCTAGTGTGGCATTCAATGAGTTAATTCACATTGTATGCCTGTATTAAAACATCACATAACCTTATAAGGATATACAACTGTTATGTACTCATAATGAATAAAAATTTAAAAAAATACAAGAAAACTATATCCGTAAGCAGTGGTTTAGGTCAGAAATCATTTTAAGTTGCTAGAGGGGTGACCCTTATGAGATGTCAGATAGAAAACTCTGCTTGAAAGAGGAACGGAAGTTGAACCCACATAGATCTTATTGCCTGACTCACAGCAAGTTGGA
>CAUYPO010098238.1:0-30514 GCA_963574435.1 Cheirogaleus major | reverse complement strand
TCATGCCCATAATTCTAGCACTCCGGGAGGCTGAAGCGGGTGGATCCCTCAAGGTCAGGAGTTCGAAACCAGCCTGATCAAGAGCGAGACCATGTCTCTACTAAAAATACAAAGAAATTAATTGGCCAACAAAAATATATACAAAAAATTAGCCAGGCATGGTGGCACATGCCTGTAGTCCCAGCTACTTGGGAGGCTGAGGCAGAAGGATTGCTTGAGCCCAGGAGTTTGAGATTGCTGTGAGCGAGGCTGATGCCATGGCACTCTAGCCCGGGCAACAGAGTGAGACTCTGTCTCAAAAAAAAAAAAATCTACACACACAAAAATAATAGTTTCAGTTTTGCAAGATGAAAAGTGTTCTGGAGATCGGATGTAAAATTTGCACATATTTAACACTACTGAATTGTACATTCAAAAATGGTTATGTTGATAAATTTTATGTTAATATTACCACAATTTAAAAATTATCTTTCAAAAACAAATGCTAAATAATTTTCAGATAACATCTCAGATTATCACCAGCAGATTCTCACAAAACTAAAGGATCAATAAAGGATAGACTTTAGAGAGAAGAAAAATGATCACGGAGAAAAGGCCTTAGGTGAAAGAGGGATGGTGTAATAGACACATAAATTGGTTAACATGTAGATAACTCTAAATGAACAAGGACTGGTTGTCAATTCTCTGTTTGTGAGATTTATTACTTTTCTTTCTTTCTTTTTTTTTTCCTAGAAAATGAACTTTTTGATACCATTGTCTTCGAGATGGGCATAGAATTTTGCCTGCAATCATGATGCCTTTTAAAGAATAGGGCATCCCAACTCTCTTATATCTTCTCTTAGGGCAGATATGATTACAGCCAATCAAAATTCACTTGAGGTGGGTCTGGGCAATTATATTTCTGTCTTAGAAACAAAGTTTAAAATGCAAGCTGGTAATATTTTTTAAATGTTTTCTCAGGGAATTTTACAAATATTAAATGTTCCATTTGTAGCAATTATGGAAAACTGTAAAAATATATGTTTTATATATGTGTGTGTATGTTACTATTTATAACACATAGTATATAAATTAATAAACATCCATAAACCCAAGATCCAGCTTAAAAAATAAAACATTAAAGATACTTCAGGAGCTCTCACTAATTTTATTCCTTCCCAGCTCTGAGAAATATAATGTCTATTGTTACCTTGATTTTGTCAGTTTTAACACGTATATATGTGTTCCAAATCTTTTTGCTTTTCCTAGACAATATAGGGATAGAATTGTAACTTTTTCACTGTCCCCATATCTCTTAGTATCCTAAATCTATAATTTATTCCTATCTTAGAGAAGATTCACTATGTACTAATATTGGAAAATGTCTGAAGCATCTTTCTTTCTCTTATTTTTATGTGGATTGATGTCACCAATACCTTTCCAATTATTTGGTCATCTTCATGTCTCAGTTATCAGGTTCAATTAATTCTATGTCTATAATGCCTCAGTGTCTTTACACCTCTCTTTGTTTTATTCTAATTTTTATTTCAGATTTAGAACATTTCTGTAACTTTCAAATTCCATCCTTGTCTCTGATTTCTCACTTTCCAATCTATCTTTCAAGTTTCCACCTGATTTATCTTCAGAAGAATTTGAATCACCTCTCTTTAAAAGTCTTCAGTGTTTCCCCATTGCCTTGGGGAAAAAAGTATGAAAACAGCTCCTCACACCTTACTATAAGACTGTGTGTGATCTGCCCTCATATTAACCCTCTAGTTCACATTTCTACAAGTTCCATGTGCCCTTCACTACTTGCTCCTCCTTATGTTTGAAGTATCCAGATCTTTGTGCCTATTGATTCTTCAACCTGGATTTATTTTACTACCATTTTTTTCTCCCAAGGTCTCGTTTGGTTATTACCTCCTCAATGAGCACTTTGATAATCTCATGTAAGGATATAATATTTCTTGTTCTCATTTTCTGAGAACAGACTTATGCTCTTGTTCAACTCCTTATTTCATTTAGCTTTGTATCTTAATTAGTTGTTCGCATCTCTCTTTTTCACCAGATATAAAGCTCCTTGAGGTTACAAACTTATTTATCTTTGAATCATTTCTCCCCCACAATCCAGTGTCTCAGATATATAACCCAGAATATGGTGTGGATTTTTTTAAAGCCCATGGAGAAAAATAAAAGCATATTTATCTTTTTAACTAAAAGATAAAGAATCAACATAGAAAGTATGGCTCCTTTAGCACTTATAAATACATAGTTCTCAATGGGATGGCATTTGCAAGAATGGTTCCTGCCTGTTTTTCCTTTCTGTCTTTGTCTTTTCTTCTTCTGTTTAATTAGATGTTGACTTTCTTCCACCAAAAGGCTTGCTGGGTGAAAATGAAAATTTAAAATTCTATTCAGAAATGATAAAACAACAGATGTTCCCTATCTGAACTCTACTTTAATTCAAAGTCTATTTCTAAGATCTAGAGTTCACTGCTATTACTGATCTGTTTGCATGTCTTTCATTCTCTCTGGACAAATTTTCAGAATAGTTTTTATTTTCTAAACATTTTTGTTATGGACTACAATTAAACATGGTCTCTTGCAAAATAGAAGGAATGAATCTTATTACTCATTGACAACATAATTTTTGGCAATAGATAACATTTCAAATATGAATGGAAATCTACTCCCAAATAGGTTCATTTAGAGAGTATTGACAATTTCATTTTATATAGCAGTAATGTGATCAAAAGGTCTGAGTTTAAGATGGTCTCTATCTTTGTAGTTACAAAAAAAGCATATGATTATATGATTATTTCCTACCACATAATAGAGTGTCTTTAAAAAAATAAACAGCTAGACTTCTAATTTATGTCAATCTTTCCTTTATTCATTTTAGCTTTCTGCTTAACCAAACAATCCAGTTCATTCAAGTAGTGGATTACTCTATTACTAAAAAGATACTTTGCTCAAGCAATTGTACTTGCCCAAAGATGTCCTTAATTTTTCAAAGGTGAACAATGTTTACTTTGCCCTAAAATTATCAGACACAAGAATAGCCTTTTCCAATAAAAAGTGAGATTTTATTGACAGTGTAGAATCTTACAAAGCTGTCAACATGTCTCCAAAAGCTTTTGCTCATATTTCAGAATAAACAATAAAATCCTTGGCAAGGAGGTAGAATAATCCATATATTAATGCTTTGCCCAGATACTGGCTTATATTGGGGATTTTAAGGTATCTTAATGTCCTTTTTGTCTTACTATGTTAACTACAAGCTGTACTTTAGAGGTTTTTTTAGGTAATCTATTAGGTAATAAAGTATAATTCTGGAAAATACATGAGTACTCAGGAGGAGCAATTGAGCTCTAGGACTATCTTAAAAGGACAATGCCCAGGGTTGTTGCAGTTAGTCCACAGCAGTTTGGGATAAAGTCCCAAACCCTCTTATTATAGGTAATAAAGATAACAGGAGCTCTAAACATTAGTCCTGAATGTGACATTGTCTATTTCATTTCCTCATTTTGTCTTTGAGGAAGAGTTTTAGCTTCTTTGAGTTTTCTCATCTGCAGCTTGGAAATAATTTGTTCATAATAATAGGTTTGCAAATATTAAATAAAATAATGGTACCATCACATTAATGACAGCTACTATTACTCATCTCATCACATGAATAACTCAAAAATATTTGGACAAAGCAGTGACTCAAGTAGAAGAATCAACTGTCACTAGAGAGTTGAGATGCAATCTACTAGCAAGAACTTTTTGCCATAAATTGTTACAGTTGTTTTCCTTCTTATAGTCAAATTACCTTTGCTTTTCATGAGAGGCAATAATGTGTGTGTGTATGTGTGTGCATATGTGTAGTTGTTAAATTATACAATCACTGTGCTGATAGTCATATATACTAATGCTAATTCTTTAAAATGAATTATACCTGCTCCACCCCACATGCAACAAATAGTTCATGCAGGCAATATATAAATTAAGAACAGCTTAGTGTTTCCAGATATGGAGATTGGTAAGGTAGGCAAACTATTTTGAGGTGTCTTCATGAAAGCTTGGGCCAAAGAGCTTTAGTATTTTCCTCAGAAAATGGTCGGCTTAGGAAGAAAATAAAAGCAGATGTGTGGCACAATGCATATATTTTGGGCCTAATTTTTTGATGCTGGTTTCACATTAGATCTAGACTAAGTAAAGTAAGAAAAGTAAAGTCTCTCAAGAAAAATTCCAATAGAGAGAGAAAATACAGATGCCAACAGTGTAAAAAGTAAGAGAAAGTTCTCCAAAGAATCATTCACAGGGTATCTAAAAGATGAAAGGATAAAATAAAGTGCAATTACTGGGGGGATTTGAGATTCTTTAATGGTTTCAAAAGCTAAACTGTCAAAAGTTCATCTAAAACTTTTCTATTAATAGAAAGATATATTGGTCTTTAACAAGGTTTCACTCTGGAAGAAAGAAAAAAGCAACATCATTCAACCTGTGAGGTAAACCAGAAATGGAGAAGCTGTCCTTGACAATGCCTATTCTTCAGCCTTCGTGTCCAATTAATTCTCAATTTCTTTTATATTTTTACTCTTTGTTATCTCTATAAGATGTCCATGTTCCTCCATGTGGGTTTTTCCCACTCTAGTCTAGGCTTCTTTTATCTTTCTAGAGCCACTATAGCAGCCAACTAGACTGTCTCACAGAGTTCATTGCTCATTTACCCTCCCACCCCAGAACTTTCCAGCAAATGTAACAGTTAGAGTGACTTCTTCCAAAGGTGAAGCTAATCATACAGTCCCACCCACCTTAAAACACTTCTTTGATTCTCATTCTTTTGAGTATTAGTATAAACATCAACAACTTGTCCTCTAAACACTGACATGATTTGGTTTCTATTTCTTAAGATCCTTCAGCTTATATAGGTATATCCCTTTTGTTCCATGCAATTTAGTCTATACAGGCTCTACTTCAATTTCTTATTATATAGAAAGTATTCCAATATTTGTCAAAATGACTGAATTAGCAATTATTGATCCTAATGAGTATATGTATCAATTATTAGAGAGAAAATATTATTGCTCAAATTTTGGTTGATAACTATAGAGTCTGCTAAATAGAAATAAGTCTTTGCAGTATTCTCAAAGATAAATTTACTGGATTACTACTAGATACCAGTCCATAATTAGAGATGGAAAATTGTCCCCCAATTTTTTTAAGATACAACATCTTTTGCTCTATATCATTCACAGAGCCTTTTGAAAAGTATTTAATATTCATGATAAAGGACTTGAACACTTTTCTGTTAGACTTTGATAAATTTCTTGAAGGAAGACCACTTAACTGATTGTCAATCTTGGGAAGAACTTAATGTCCTTTACCTGGTCTTTTGAGAGTTATGACATTTAATCAGGCATTATTTTTGGTTTTAATCCAGTCTAATGATGCTTATCCAACTATCCCCTAGCCCATGTAAAACATCCTGTACAAAGAAGCAATCTTTGCATAAGCTTTTTTAGAAAAACTATTTCCTTTTGACAAGCTCGAAATAAATATTTGAATAAGCTTATAACTAATTCATTCAATAAGTTGCTTTAACAGTACTAATCTGAGATTAGTAAAAAGCTAGCCTAAATGCAAGAGTACCTTAGTGGTACTCTCAGATCTACTACTAGTGGGTACTCAAGCTGGCCTTCTAATATTATACATGGAAAACTCTTTTAAAAAGGACTGTGAATTTAAAACCTACACTTTGTATTGCTTTCGTTAAGAGAGTGATCATAGCTCAAATATGGTTTGATTTTAAATTTTCAGTATACTTTAAAGCATGCTAATTACCCTTTTCCCTATTCCTCTCCAAATCCCTCTACCAAGTTTAGGGAGCATAAGCTGAAGAGAAACTGTCTTTTCAAGTTGTTAATAAGCTTAAGCCCAAGAAGGATCCGGTCCTTTCAAACATCCTATATTTTCTCTCTGCAAGTGTAACTATTCCCCCATTAGCAAAAAAGAGTCTTTAAATCTGTTTATTTAGAAATCTGTAAATTTTAAGGAAAACTATTCTGAAGTTTTTTCTATTCATGAAAGTAAATTTCTAATTATTAGTCACTACATGCAATTTAATTATACCATTGTACAATAGTAAGGATATGGTATATTATTAAATTTCTAATCAATTCCTACTTTCAATTAACAGCATAGAGAGTTGAATAATAGAGAAAGAATATAAAAGAGACTTGTGATTATTACAAATTAAATAACAAACACTTTTTAGGTTGTAATGTGCAAATCTTTTACCTCTTGAAATAACAGTTTCTAACCCAGTTCCATTAATAAAAGCCCGTTTAATGGTTTGTGTTTTAATATCTGTCCAGTATAAACGTTCCTCAGATGCATCGAAGTCTATCACAGTAACATCATCAATATCAGGAACTGTAAAGGCCGTGATAAAGTTAAAATATGGATTGTCAATATCCACTCCTCTGATTTCAGAACGCCTTGCATAAAGAAGAAATTTTTTCATTTCTAAAAAAGAAACAGAAATTAAGTGTTTTCTTTTATAAAGTTGACAAGCTTGAAATAGTCTAGAAATTCTAAAATACTACTTGTTGATTATTTAATACATTTTAACCCCAGAAAATCATACTCAATATTTGATGGAAATGTTAATGCAGAAACAATTTATCAATTTTAAATTAAGGTATTTAATGAAAACAAATGTAAAATATGTTAGCATCAAATAATCATTTTTTTTGGCTAGAAATGCCCAGGAATTCTCAGTAAACAAATTTGTCTTAGAATTTCAAACAAATTAGCCATAATACATGAACTCTATGAATGTCAAAACCATATTTGCTCTTTGCACATAATTATAACAGTATTGCATTGCATTAAATGTTTTTCAAAGGAATCTAAGAATATTTTTCCTATACTGTCATTGAATATGATGACATTAAACTTTGCTTTTAAAAATCCTGTTTATTTCTCCTATAAAAATTAGGGTTCAAATAATTCAAAGCATGCTTTTATTATAAATGTTTGTAAATGTGTAGTAACTAACATTGAGAGGCACTGAATCATTTTTACTTCCATAGGCACGTTTCTTGTACTGCATTTGTGAAATATCAGATCAAATAGAAATAGGAGTAATAGATATTCTATTATTTTCTTATTCTCTTTGGAGTTGTTGAGATATGTTATTACTGTGTAAAATTAAGCTATGTGTACCTAAATTCCTGAGTTAAGTTTTGGTGAGTGCAATCTCTTTTTTGCCACTAAAATCAAGTAATTGTTTTGCAAATAAATAAAAATTGTTAATATAAAAACTGATTTTCATTCATGACTTTCATTATTTTTAGTTTAAATGTGCTGTTTAAATATTTTTTAACAAATGTTTCCAAGTTATATATTTTACTTCATTTTTCCCCCTTTAAGGATTTCAATTTGATAACCCCCTACTAAACGATGCTAAAATGACTTTAGAAGAAGAGCA
The DNA here is from genome assembly GCA_963574435.1 of Cheirogaleus major. Lineage (NCBI taxonomy): Eukaryota > Metazoa > Chordata > Mammalia > Primates > Cheirogaleidae > Cheirogaleus > Cheirogaleus major. The sequence goes on along the minus strand of CAUYPO010098238.1, from coordinate 23,055 downwards.
GGAGGAGATTAAAGCTGTTAAGTACCTCTTTGTTATTCAGGTTACCTACATCATCATTTTTTGATAATACTCTTTCACTTACAAATCTTCCTGTTTTGCAGAGATAAATTCTGCTAACACACCAAATAAGAAAGTAGCAAGAAAAAATGAATAAGGTAATAAATAGTAAAGTGCAACATATCACGCATGTAAAGAATTTGCCAATCTCCTCCAAAGCAGATGAATCATCAATAGTGGCTAGAAACAGCACCACCTGTTTTTAAAGATGTTAATAACCTCTTCTGCTTTACTTTGAGTAAAATCTGAATGTTAATATAATTCAAGACAATTCAATTTTGATTTTAGATAAGAACTGCAAGAAATTTACCATAGCAGGTCTTCTTGTCTGAGGAAAGCTTCATCAAGTGGGGGCAGGCACAAGCAGCACTCCTGTTGTGATTGATCAGGCACATGTGAGAGCACGGGCCTTTGCCTTCATTAGCTGAGCAAGGATTGGGAGCTGTAATTACACAGTGAAATATTAACAGTGAGGAAGGAAGAATGTATTAGGGAACCTCTGAGGTTGACAGGGGTTATTCACTTAATGATTCAAAGTAAAGTTTCCTACATAGCACCCATTAGTAGTGTGATTAATATGACAATAATAGATAATCATACACAGCGATTACATTAATAAAAACATTTTTTCTTCTCAAAGATAACTAAAATCAGTTCCTCATTTCCTTCTAAGATGAATGGCATGCATCCTATTGCCTTAGAAGCAAAGAGGTCTTTTTATGGATTTAGTCGGAGAAGCAATCAGAAATAATTATTTATTTAGTATATAATAAACTCAGGTAGACTGTATCCTAGACGTTGGGAGTTCCAATAGATGTCGTTCCAGTGGATTTTCCTAAACTACCCCCATGTAGACTCCCTTCTTGCCTTGGCATATCACTCTTAAAGATTTCCCTAGGAATCTGCTGCTACATATATACCCTTCTTTCAGACAATTTGCTATTTTTCAAATTAGAGGCCTATGTCAAGAAATGTCTGTCTTCCTTCATTATTAAGTCATCCACCTCTTTATTATTAAAGCAGGAAAGAGTAAAAGAGAGGAGAAGGAAGGAATAGAAGGTGAAATTTGTTCAAAAATATTGACATAGGAAATGTTATTTCTCAGGAAAATTAAAAGCATAATCCATGACAGTCTAATGGTAGGTACTTGTATTTTACTATGAACATCATTATTTTTTAGGCTAGAATCATACTAGCTCTTCTCAACATCCTATAATTATAATAAAATACTTTTTAAAGCAAAGATATTAAATTTCTATGTACATACTAAAGTAAAAAATTACATTGACTTTGTAGCCCAATATCTGCAATAATGCTAACACTATAATGTATAATTCACAATATTTTGTGCTTCACAGCATAGAATATCCACACAAAATTCTTACTTTTCATTTTCATCTCTTCTCACTTTGAAATAATATTGTTAAATCTTTAAAAAGTTTCTTTCCAACCAAGCACTGCTGACTATTCTAGTTACCAGATTAAGGAATTTGTTTCATAATACTCACATTTTAGTATAAAGTAGGGATTAGCAAGTAGTATTATTTTTTCTGTTATTACCTAATTTCATGGCCAAGGTTTGCTCCATATGCACATACTTACAAAAGTCCATTGTATAAATAACTTATGATAATTCAAATTTAGAGCAGAATATTAAATTTTGCAGTTTAATGTCATTGCCCCATTCTTTTGTGTTTCTTATCCAGTCATCATGCCTTTTTGATAGGATTTTAATTTCAGTAGATCACTATTATCTTTAATCTTATTTTTTATAGAGCCTGTCTAGTAGAATAAAGTCTTTAGAACCAGGCTACTTACTTGAAGGCAGAAAAGAGTTAAACCTTCAAACACATTAATACAATTTTAGCTTTCAAGTAATGGATGGTATCTTCCTAACAGGTAGATCTATTGCTCAGAGTACTGAGAGGGTTCAGACGTGCCACCTCCAAATATGCCACCTTAACATATTGAAAAATGGCAGAAGCAAGGAAGTCTCTCTAACCTTTCCCTTACTCTTCTTTGAGTCAAAACTTGTCCACTTTTTTTGTAAATAAAATTTTACTGAAACATAACCATGAGCATTAGTTTACATATTATCCTTGCCTGCTGTCATACTACAATGTCAAATAGAGCAGTTTCAGTAAAGACCATATAGCCCCACAAAATCTTAAAATAGTTAATATATTTTATAATTAGATAGCAGAATTTAGCCTTAAGGACTGTAGTTTGTTACTCTGTGAGCTAAGTAAGTATTAATATGACAGGAACTATGACCTACATACATACATTTCATTTTTTCCTAAAATTTCTATGGCGCCTATTATTGTGTTAGACTTTTGAATTCAAGGACATCTGAATTCATATACATGCTCATGAATGTATATGGGTATATATGTTTTAAAATGACAGAATCTAAAAATTTGGAAAGTGAATTAATCTTCTAAAGCACATCATAGCTGCAGGTGAAAAGATTAAATAATGCATAACTACAGTACTTTATAGGACAATCAAGTGTTAATTATTTAATCAGACTAGACTGATGTATGCTCTGTGAAGAAAACAATATCATTAAAGATAATTTTGCATTTCATACAAGTTAAGTTTAATTACAATCCATTTCTCACCAACAAAAAATAAACACTTTATAACTAAACAATTATTTATCCAGTAAATTCAAATAAAATATATGTAAATGCTGATGCAGTATAAAATATGTATGATATTTATTTACCCAATAAAACCATGCTCAAAGGAGAAGAATGCCAGGGTCCAGTTTGTTAGATTAGAGGAAGATTTTTCTCCTTCCCATGTAGTCATATTTGATAGTAACTAATGTTTATCCTGTTAATAAACTTTATTGGCATTAAACTAATTACTAATTACTAATACAATAAAATAGTGTATCTATATTAGCAATTTTCTTTTAGAAAAGGATGAATATTTTTAAAGAAAAGAATTTTCTGAAGTACTTTACAATTAAACAGTAATCCCAAAACCTATTTTCCCTGTGACAAACATCTTCAAATGATAATTTTAACATTTGATGTTGATGAGCTTGAGTGAATTCTTCATATATAATACACACACTCAACACAAAATATGTGCAAGTAAAAGATGTTTTCATTGCTTTAGTTTCATCACCAGCACTATTAGTTATGTAGCAACTGCTTTCCTCAAATTATGTCACATTTTCTGGACTAATTTTAGACTGTACTTTATTTTTATAAAGTAGAATATAAGATGTCTAAAAATCTTATTCCTATATGTCCACTTAAGTGTTGATCAGTTAATACATTTATCGGGTGTCAGGCAGGTGGGGGAGATGGGTATATACATACATAATGAGTACGATGCATACCAACAGGGAAATGGACACACTTGGAGCTCTGACTCGAGGGGTGAGGGGGGCAAGGGTAATATACATAACCTTAACATTTGTACCCCCATAATATGCTGAAAAAATAAATAAAAAAAATAGCAGGAGAAGACTGGGACCTTCAGATAGGATATGTAATGAGTAAAAATAAAAGTAAGTATAATACACACACGCAAAAAAACCAGATATCTAAAAATGTTATCTAATCTTCCACAGATATTTGTACATAGAGAATTTTTTAAAGCCACAGATACTATTTCTATCTGTGCACAGGTCTCTGTAAAAGGGTGAAAATAAACATGTAAAAGGATATTATATTTATAGGTGAAAAATATCTTAAAATAGTAATGAAATTTTAGTCATTCTAAAGAGATGATGTGTCTTTCTGGTATCTTAATTTACTTGCTGTTTATTTCATTTACTATGTGCTTTGAAAGAATAAGCATTTATGTCAGGGATGTTTTTATTTTTACAATGATTTTATAATCACAAACACTTTTTTAAATCTAGAATGGTAATTCTCAATCAATGGTTGTGGTAGTAATTAATGAATAGAGACATTTTTGGTTGTCATGACTGGGGGTACTGTTGGCATCTTAGTGAGGACAGGCCAGGAATCTAACAAACATCCTACAATTCACAGGAAAACCCCTTACAACTAAGAATGATCCAGCCCCAAATGTGTAAAATGCAGAGATTGAGAAGTCCTGATCTGGGAGTATAACTATAGATTGTGCATGTTAAAATTGGGTGCTTGTTAAGCCAAATAATTCTCCAACTGATAGTACATAAACATACGAAATAAGAAGGCACTATTAAATTATAATGAGAACAATACATTTTTTTTAAGACAGGCTCTCTCTTTGTTGCCTGGATGTGAGGTTAGTGGCATGATCATAGCTCACTTCAACCTCAAACTCTTGGGCTCAATTGAGCCTCCTACCTCAGCCTTTCGAGTAGCTGGGACTACAGGCGCAGGCCACCATGCCCAGCTACCTCAAGTGATCCTTGCACCTCACCTTAGTTTCCCAAAGTGCTAGGATTACAGGTGTGAGCCACTGTGGCCAGCCAAGAACATTTTTTTTGACAGTTAATAATATATAGGACAGAGGATGCACACACACTAATATATATGTGTGTGTTTTTCTGTTTATATGTGCATATATGAGAGAAAGAGAGAGAAATTTGCTTTACGTGACAGGTAGTTAGAACTAGATATAGTAAATTGTTGAAGCAAATAACTTAAGCAACCTACAAATATTTGAGATTCACCTCCACCATGCCAAAACATGTTTCTGAGAGTATTTCTTTTTGGGGAAAATCCTTATTAATTATATGAAAAATGTTCCTCATAATTATAATTGAATATATTAATAGCCTTACATGAAATCTCTCATCTTTCAGGTTTCATAAGTGATACTTTGTCCCCTAGGGAACAACGATATCACTAATATTCTTAAAATCTAGATTGTTGCTTTTAAGTTTTTTTCTTTTGCAAAAAAGATCATCCTAGTTTCTTATAAATGTTGTCAAGAAAAGTTTAATTTTCTATAGCAATATTTTCTTAATTCAGTTGGAGGCACTTAAATCATTTCAATGTTAAAGCTACTCTTTGAAGAACAGCCTGCAATTCTCCCATATTGTTCTAACATAATGCACAAGTGGGACAAAATAAAAAGATTAAAAGATTAAAGTTTCCAAAAATAGAACAATAATTTTATCACAATATGCTAGACAATGTGCCAACTCTTTTATAAGCATTATTTCATTTATGAAGTATTTCTTAATGGCCATTTTTGTTTATAAAAATAAATTACCTCATTTTGCAAAGAGTAAACTTAACTTTGGAAAGATAAAAAATGACTCATACAAGTACTAAGAATTCAGATTCCAGATTAGGATAGATTCAGATTCCAATATACAACCTGTCTAAATGAGGCAATTCATTTAGATTTATTCATTCATTCATTGAACAATTCATGGATGCCTTACAAAATAGATGGGGGATGTATATTGCCTTAGAGTATAATTGTGATAATATATTTAGTCTAATTGTTGTAACCATGGTGAATGTTACATTCTATTTCTGGGTTTTGATGTTTTTTTTAAAAGATATTGTCATATCAATGTTATCTAAAACAGTTTATATATTTGCCAGTTGCTATGGCTTTCAAAATTAAAATAAAAAGGGGCAGTTGACTCAGTAACCTGTCTTTGAAAGTAAAATGAAATGTTCCTGACAAAATAGTACTTTTGTACCAACAAATATTTAAGTCTCCTTTAAACAAAATTCTGTTCAGGTAGAAAAAAAGTTTCTCCTAGAAGAGAAAAATATCTTCTAATCCATGAAATTCTAACAGATAAAGGGTTTGCAAAACTACATTTAAAATGACATTTTTGAGTTATGTTAAGAAAGAATTCCAATCAAAGCAACTAAAGAAAGAAATAAAAAAGAAAATGAAAAAGCCCAGGGTGGTAGAATCTTGCTAGATTCTTGAGAAAATTCAGCTTCACAAGAAAACACCTTTGAGCTCAGAGAGGACACATAGAAGAATGACTAGGCAGGTGGATGGTAAAGAGTAAGCGTAGGAAAGAAGAAAATTACACTTTTTCCATATTTACAAACAACTCCATTTACAAGGTTGGGGGAGGGGAATTTGGTGGCAATATATAAAATAAAGTAAGAAAGTAAGAGAATTGAGTGACTATCTATCATTTATTTGCAAACATCTATACAGCACTTAGCATTTGCCAGGTATCTTCTAAGTGATTTAAAGAGAAATTAATTTAATCTTTGTAACAATTTCATTTTACAGATTTAAAAATATAATAAAGTAGAGAAAGGTCATGAAGTCAGGATATGACAAAGTTGGAATTTGAACCCAAACAGTCTGTCTCTAGACTAAGCTAATTGCTGTGAAGGTTATCTTCTTTGAATTTACTTTGTTTTACTTAACAATATAGTCCTATTGTTTAATAAATTATATTTTTTAGTAAAAAGAATTGAAAGTCATACTAATATCTAATTTCAGACATATTCAGGATCACTAGGACATATGCAAATGAATCCACTAAAATTACTCCCTCTAAAATCACCAGACATCTTCCTTCAGGTTGCCAAATCCAATGAATATATTTATGTCTTTATTTTTCTTGACTTCTCTGCAAAAGTTAACACTGTTGGCTAGTGTCATCTTGAAATTCTTACCTTAGTTTTTAAAATTTTTTTCAATAGTGCTCTCTCTTTGCTTCTGTAATCTCTTCGTCACCTTTTCCCCAACATTCTGCTTTACCTTCCTGTTTAGTGTTGGAGTTCTCCAAGGCTCTATCCTTGCCCTCTTCTCATTTTCTGTAATAGTCTTGTGAAATCTCATCCACCTGCTTGTCTTCAACCTACAGTTGAATGACTATCAAAACTCTAGCTCCAGACCAAACTTTTCTTGCCTTTTTAGTCCTAAATATTCAACTGTATCCCAGAAGTATCTGAAATTCAGCATATTCAAAGTTTAATTTTTCAGTTATCCTTTAAGCCAGGTGTCAGCAAACTGTGGCCTACGGGTTAATAGTGGCCTATGAACTATCTATTTAAAGAGTTGAAAGAAACCCAAATGAATATTTCATGACACATGAAAACTATATGGAATTCAAATTTCAGTGTCCAAAAATGTCCAAGTTTTATTGGAACACAGCCATACTCATTCATTTTCCATATGACTGCTTTTCATTATGACATCAGTTGAGTAACTGTGATAGAGAACATATGGCCCACAAGGCCAAAAGTACTTATTATCCGGCCTTTCATAGAATCAATTTGCTGCCCTCTCTGTTAAACCACCTGCCATGGTCTCCATATAACACTTTGGCTGTAAAGCCAATTACAGAGACCAGAAAACTAAAGCCATCCCATCTTCTTTCTTTTCTTCTCAGGCTCCCCACCCACAAATTTCTATCACTATTTTTTATTGACTTTGCCTCTAAGTATATCTCACCTAGACCATGCTCTCTATTCTTATGGCCATCTCCCAGATTTTGGCATCAGCCACCTCCTGATCTATGTAGCTTCCTGTGATGATTAATTTTACGTGTCAACTTGACTAGGCTATGGAATGCCCAGATAACTGGTAAAATATAATTTCTGGGTGTGTTTCTGTAAGAGATTAGCATTCAAATCAGTATGCTGAGTAATAAAGATCCTGCCCTTACTAATACAGGTGGGCGTCATCTAATCTGTTGAGAGCCTAAATAGAATAAGAAGGTGGAGGAAGGGCAGATTTGTTTCCTATTTGAACTCGAACACCTATTTTGTCCTGCCTTTCATCATTGGCACTACTAGTTCTTGGGCCTGGGAAGTCCTGGACGGGGAATTACACCATTGCTGCTCTACCCCTCCTGGTTCTCAAGCCTTTAGACTGGGACTGAGTTACACCACTGGCTTCCCTGGTTCTCCTGCTTGCCTGCAGCAGACTGTGGTACTTCTTGTCCTTCATAATTACATGAGTCCATTCCTGTAATCTCTCTTTCTCTCTCTCTTTCTCTCTCTCTTTCTCTCTCTCTGTCTCTCTCTCTCTCTCTCTATATATATATACACACACACACACACACGTGCACGTGCACACACACACATATAATTTTGTTTCTCTGGAGAGCCCTTTACCAGTCTCCTACTTCCAATCCTCTCTCTCTTGTAAATGTGTCCTTTACAAGTTTCTATCATGCAAATCTGCTCTTTTCACTCCCTTGACCAAATATTTTAATGTTTTTCTCTTTTCCTTAGGGCAGTGGTTCCCTAAGGCAACACCTGTATCCCCTGGGAATTTGTTTAAGTTGCAAAATATCAAACCCACCTCAGACCTACTGAATTAGAAACTCTGAGATAATACCCACCAACCTGTGTTTTAATGAATCTTCCAGGTAATTTTAATGCACACAAGTTTGAGATCATTGGAACCATTTAACTTAGGGCATAAAAATCTATATTCCTTTTTAAGGAGACCATTTAAGTCTCACTGTGGTCTGACACCTGCCCAATCTTGTCTCCCATTTATTCCCTCCTTACTTGTAGCTGCTTCAATGTGCAAATAAGGAAATTAGACCCCACACATTAAATAATTTGCCCAGTGAGTGACAGAAGAAAGAACTAAACTAGACTAATCCCAAGGTTTTGTTTTTTTTTAAAGGATCACACTCTGCTTCTTTTAAATTTACATTTACTATACTCTTACATTCAAAACCCATCCATAATAATAATGATTCTATTTATTCTAGTGGTTAATTTATTCTGTTCCCTTTTTAGACTATAAACTCCAAGAAAGTAAGGAAGTGTGTCCTATAAAATGTGTCAATACAACATGACTCTTTACTGCCATCTGGTCATATGGTGTAACAATTCCAAAAAGAATCTCAATACATGTGACTTCAATGTCTTCCACCTGCAGGTTTAGTGGTTAAGGCAGGAGCTCTGGCTTCAGACTTCCAGGGTTCAGATAACAGGCCATTATCCCCTGGCTATTATACCTTGAGCAAATTACTTAACACTTCTCTGTTTTAGGTTCTTCATCTGAAAAACTGGGTTGCTAATAGCTTTTTCTCATGGAATTGCAATGAGAATTTATGAGTGTTAGTTGCTATTATTATAATTATCAATATTGTTATTATAAAGGACATAGCTAGACTCTATATTTGATACAAAGAAATAAATAGCACTTTGTTCCTTAAATATTTTATAATCTAAGTAAGTAAATAAGAGAGAGTTAGGAAACTATGAAATAACTATATAAGCTATAAATGCTAAGAGAGTCCTGACAGTGTTAACCATGAATGTAGAAGAGGGGAAATCTCAGGTAGTGTAAGGATTTATAATTGGTATGTGGCTTTGAAGTGAGAAGACCTCTCAGATGGAGAATTATTCCTGCAAATCTTTGCATGGATTGAGACTAATACCTGTAAAGTATAATAAAAACATGACATACTTTCTTGATCATTGCAAAGTCAGGATCACAAAATCATTTTTATTTAATGCTTAATCATGTAAACCCAGATCTCATTATCCAAACAAAAACTAGCATATGACTCAAAAAATGTTTATTGTAAAGTGGAGCTTTTTGTTTCTGTCACTATTGTTTTTAACATACCCCAAACTTAATTTAATAATTGCATGTTATTGAAAAAATATAGTTAAAGTGGATGGCTTCATAAATGTGAATTATTTATTTTCAGCTCAAAGGGAAACATATAATTTTGGTGTACTTGCTCATTACAATAGTAAATAAAATAATTATTTAAATAACTACTCTCTATACTAAGAAAACATTTATATTCTCCTGTGTATTTATTCAGTAGGTTGCTGTAAGCTATAAATTGCCAACACACATGAGATATAGAAAATAGAGAATTTAGTTTAAAGTGCCCAGTTATTAGTTTAATTGATAGAATAGGGTGAATATATTTAAATCTTCCAAAAGCATATGGAGATAAAAAGAGACTATCTTAAGCAGTGTGAAACTACAGTATACTGTATGTGAAATTATATAATAGTTCCAAATTTCCAGTATTTCCAAATCAACTTTTACCTATCACAATAAAACTACTACTTTGTGCCCTTTCTCTTTTATTCTAAACACCCTTGCTTTACTTTTTTGGCAAAAGAGATGTCATATCCCTAAAACTACCCATCTCATCTCCAATTTCCCTTTCCTTAATATCATTTTGACTTTAATCATATAACTACATGCCTAATACCTAAATCCCATTGTGTTACTTCTATAACTGGAATACTGCATGACTAACATTACCCCCTTTGCTAATAGGACAGTGTTCATTCCAATGTGCTAACTAGAACTTAGAGCTTTTCTGGAGAAAAAAGTAGTAAGGTGGGGAAGATAAGAAATGAACTGACGGCTTTAGCCCCTGTTCTGCTTCAACCAGAGTACTTCTAGACTAAATCTAATTTAGTCATATTGAATTTATCTCTCTAAATTCTGGATTGGATTTAATTTACTAATATTAAATTTTGAATTTTGGCATCAATAGCTGCATTTTGGCTGCATTTTTTATGAGTTTTTTTCCCTATTCTACTGTGAACTTTGATAGAACTAACACTACATTGTGTGTGTGTGTCTATGTGTGTGTATACATATCTCCCAAAGGGTATATATGCCTCATAGATATTCAATATTTATTTTTGTTCTAAAAATAACAATATAAAAAAGAATATGAACCAATTATCATTATGGTTAGGGGTGCTATTACCATATGGAAGGGCTCATATTCAAGCATTTGTTTTTGCCAACTACAAAAACAGTCATATTATTTGCTCAAAAACAAAAACAAGAAAACTGCTAAATATAAAAAAAATTATACATGCATGCATTAAATTTATTTATGATAAAATGACAATAAACTAAAATCAAACTATATGTCTGATAATGCATGACTATGTGAGAACATTTTTGATAGTCAAATGTGATGTGAAAATATGGTTATTAAACATGATATATATAAGGCATCCATAAAAATGAGGAAAATTGTTAATGACAAGTGTAAAAAGGAAGACGCAAAATTTAAAATACAGTATGCTCTTAAGTTTGAAGAAATGCAAAAGCTTTCTTAATTTAATAAAGGTCTATGGCTATTCTACCCTGAATGTGCCAGATCTTGTCTGATCTTGGAAGCTAAGCAGGACGGAGCCTCCTTGGGTGGGTGAAAGAAATGAAGCATGGACTCTGGAGTTGGCCATACCCATTGGAACATTGGTGCTGCCTTAGATGAGATTTATTATACTGAGTCAGATTTCTTAGCTTTCCTGAGACTTAGTTTTCTCATATGCAATAGGAGTAACTATCTTGTTAGATGATTCTGAAATTCAGGGGGAAAAGTAAAACAGTAAGTGCACACAGTAGTTTATCAATAGTGATAGTTTTGTTTATTATGTTGTTATTCAATATCGCTGCTAAAATAACTTGCTTTGATCTGAATGTTTGCATCACCCTAAAATTCATATGTTGAAACCTAATCCCCAATGCAATAGTGTATTAATAGGTGAGGGCCTTTAGGAGGTGATTAGGTCATTAATGTGGAGCTCTTATGAATGGGATTAGTGCCCTTATAAAGGGGCTCAGAGGAGCTTGTTGGCTCTTTCCATTATCTGTGGATGCAGGGAGAAAATGTCATCTATAACAAAGAGGCCTTCACTAGTCACTGAATCTACCAGTGCCTTGATCTTGGACTTCCCAGACTGCAGAACTATGAGAAATAAATATTTATTGTTAATAAGCCACCCAGTTCATGGTATTTTGTTATGGCAGCCTGAATGAAGATACTACATTGAAATATTTGTTGCCCAGGGAGCTGAGAAAATGGTTGTACATTTTTTTCTCTACCATGTTTTTTCTGCATTTTATAACTGATTCATAATAAGAAAATATTACTTCATATCAAATAAACTTTAAAACATCCCTTTTATTAGTATTAACCACAGGTTTGGATGCACACTTATTATGTCATGCATTGCACCTATTAGGAATGGTGTTAGATAGTAAAATGAGTGTGGGCGGAGAGAGATTTAATAACCTACTCATCTAATATTATACCTGTGTCTTAGTCTATTTTATGCCTCCATAGCAGAATACCACAGACTGAGTAATTTATAATGAATAGAAGTTCATTTGGCTTATGATTCCAAAGGCTGGGATGGTCAAGATTGAGGGACTGCATCTGGTGAGGGCCTTCTTGCTGCATCATAACATGGCAGAAGACATCACATGGGTGAGAGAGAGAAAGAGAGGGGGTTGAACTCACTTTTACAACATACTCCCATGATAATGACATTAATCTATTCATGAGGGCAGAACCCTTGCAACCTAAACACCTTTTATTAGGCCCCACCTGCCAACACTGTTGCATTGGGGATCAAGTTTCCAACTCATGAATGTTAGGAGACATTTTCGAACCACAGCAACCTAGATTTTTTTTTTTTTTTTTTAGATCAACCATATTGTTCTTTAGGGTCATGATTCATATTTTACTGGCATTTCTTTAGCAAATTTATATGATATCAAAGTATAATATGAAGGCCATTATAAATGTTTAAGTGTGATAAAATATGTTTTAAATCATTTCATAAAAAGTAGCGTGACCTAAATTTCAACAAAGGAAGACTAGGAAACTGACAAAATTGCAACAACTGTTACTTTTTAAAATTTTATTTACTTATGTATATAAACATACAGTGCTAATTATGTGTAAGACATTATTCTAAGAACTTTTCACATGTTAAACTCATGTTTATTGTTTGTATTAAATGGTAACTAAACTCATGTTTACTCGATCCTATAATGTAGATACTATTGTTACTTCCAGTTTCCAGATGAAAAAACAGGAATGGAAAGGTTAAACAACTTGCCAGTAATATCCAATAATACATGAATAGCTTAAACTCATGTGTCTAAAATAAAACTATGCTAAGGATGAAGGAAACATCATGCAATTAATAAATCATAGGGTTAGAATTTGAACCCAGGCCATGCCATTAACTTTAAACTTGGCTCCCTCAATGAATACATTTTTTTAAATTTAGATTTAAAATATCCACTATTGCTTCTTCATATTGTGTATGTTTGGCTTGTTTCTTCCTAATCTCATATAACAACAACTTTAGGAACCAAAAAATTCTAAAATAGATTTTTAAAAATTCTCTTAAATGTCTACTAACCAAATTGGAAGTTTGAACATATAATACATGTTTACTTGTAAGAAAACTGGTCCTAAAACTTTATTAATTTCTTACTTTGAGGATTACATAACTTCAAATAGTATTTGTAACTTTTATTTCTTTAATTTGTGAAAGATATATTTCAATTTTATAACACTGAATGTCCAGTATTTTTAAAATTTATTATTTTTTTATGAACCTCACATTATTATTCACCAGAAAACAGGGAGCTATTATTATTGTACTTGTGTTAATGCTGAGCGTTTGTCACCATTTTCATTTTAATTCTGTCCTTGGTAATAAAATAGTCGACATGTTCCTGCATCTTTTTTTCCCTAGCAGTGGAAGTGTTACCTCACTGAAGCAGATAAACAGCACAGATAATGATTGTTATATGCTCAGTGATCCTTATAATGGGGAAAAGTAGAATGTTCTCTGATCACTCTCAAAATTGGAAACTCACTGAATTTCATTTAGGAAATAGCAAGTTCTCTTTATTGGTGATATTCTCTAAATGTATTTAAAGACTAGAATATCTGCCCTGAATCCTGGGAAAATATATGACATTAGATCCTCAAAGTAAAATCTTGCTTATTTTATACAAAGCAGAGAAATCATATATAAATCATATTAATATTTTGAGTTAAGCAAAGATATCAAGAACACCTGCCTACAACCAAAAAAATTACCAGGAATGTCTCACTTTTCCTTTCCATATATACAAAATTGTCAGTATGCTTGAAAGTGTCAAGCTCCTTTCCATTCTATGAATTTGCTGAGGGTCATGCCACTGCAGGCAAATCAGATAGTACAGTTAGTAAATGAAATGCATTGATCCTATTTTCAGAGATGGGAATGATGCAATACATAGACCCAGGCCATTTTTCATGGTCTAGTTCTTTTAATTTGCTCTAAACATAAGAATTATAATTCCAAGGAGGATCAGCCAAGATGGCTGACTAGAGACTTTGCTTGTCAGATCATCCCAGCTGGAAGGTAGAATAATGGACTGAGGAAAGCAGAGAGCAGTTGCAGCTCAGGTGTGGATCACAGGCAGAAACAACAGAGATGTCTTGGGACCCACCTGAGAAAAACTGTAAAGCTGAAAAAGAAGACAGAGAAGAGAAAACAGCAGCATAGGCCAAACCCAGAGAGCCTCGGAGCCCAGGGGTAACGGGAGCTTCTCCTCCCCAACATAGGTACCTTCAGTGAACAGTGGGACATGAAACCTATTGGATATGCTTCCACCCTCCATGACCCCAGGTGACCAATGCTCACCATCATTTCATGGAATTGCACATTGGTGGCTTAGACAGGTGGGCCAGACCGGTGCCCCTGGACGTGAGAGTGGTACAGGGAGATGTAGGGGAGAGGTCTTCGTCCTGAACTAGGGTGGTAAGGAAACCCACATGGAAATATCCAACAGGAGAGTGTGGAGGGGCACTGAGGAACAGGGATCTGTGAGTGCACCCTTGCTGAAGAGCCACCATATTGGAAAGGGGTGGAGCACTTGGAGTAAATTAGCCTAGTCCCTGATTTCCATGACAGCTGAATGCCTCAGGCATGCTGGCTGGACTGGAGCAGAGGCCTTTCCCCCTACTCATTAAAAAATGGAGTGCAGCTTGAACCAAGAAACTTGGGAGCAGCCATTTCACCCTGGCAAGAGCCAGGCTCTTTCCATCCTTGCTCACTAGCACAGTTTCTCTGTGGGATGGGGTGAGCACCATCTCTGTTCACTCCCTGGAACTCCCCAGCACTCTTCCATCAGATCAGTGTGCATGAGTTCCCTCACCACCAACACTTGAACTACCCCTCAGTCCATATGTCTGACCCACTAATGTGCATCTCTGCAGGACACTGGTGGGTAAGGGGATCCCCAATTGTGCACACCTCTTCCACCACAAGATCTCAAGGAGAGAGAGGTAGGCCTCTCTGTCTACAGGGGACTCTGCGAGGGATGGTCTTTATCCCCATAATATTATGGATTAAAAAAAGAATTACAATTCTTAGA
Organism: Cheirogaleus major; assembly: GCA_963574435.1. NCBI lineage: Eukaryota > Metazoa > Chordata > Mammalia > Primates > Cheirogaleidae > Cheirogaleus > Cheirogaleus major. The sequence continues at coordinate 7,902 of CAUYPO010098238.1, read as the reverse complement.
AAACACCAAACAATGCAGGGGACAAAAATATAGCTGTGTAAATATCTTTGCACTTGTAAAAATCAAAACCAATCATACTTGTTAAGTCCTTGTTATCTAGTGTTTGCTTTTAACTAGGTGCTCCTCCATCTTGAAGGAAGTTTTTAGAGAGAGTGTTTTTTCAGTACACTAGTGGGACATTGCTGGTCAGAACTGCAATTTCTTCCCTTATTTAAATTTAGTTGCATTCAATATATCTACTGAATGCTTATTAAGTACAAAATTTACTAATATATATACTTTCTCCCTATAATGTCCTCATGCTTTCCAGCTTATAGGGTGACAGAAGTCAAGGGTGGAAGAAAAGGATTAAAGTTACTGCTCACATAGTGTGTAGAAACTCCTATGTGGCAAAGAAGGACCAATTATATAAGATATTAAATAATAGAAACTGAGAAATTGAGAGTACCTGGGAAGAGAACTAAATTCAATCAGATTGTCAGAGAGAGGGAATAGAAAATTTTAAGATGAGCAAATTTTGGTAGGAGAAATAGTATCACAGGAGAATGAAAGCCAAGTACTGAAGAAGGAAAAAGAATAGCCATGGGATATTGTTGACTCCAGAGGTAATCAGCATGTCTAGGAGAAGATAATATAGCCTAATTTTTAAAGAAGTTTTGATGTGTGGAACGAATGACCTGAAATGCCAATAAGTTGGAAGATCTACTTATTCAATATTGAGAAAAGAAGAAAACATCTTGTGCCAGAGAGAACTTGTCATCTAAGAATCACATATCTAAAATGAAACTATGCTAAGGAAAGGGAAACTTTTTGCATTAGAATGAGATTTTCATAGGTTATGGCATGTATAATGGGGCAAAGGTATGAAAGGGTGAACTGATGTTATATCAAATGGCCACAGTATTCCAGAAAAAAAAATGAGACTTAGGATAAGTACATTTGTCAAAGATTGAGTGGAGGAAATAAAATCACAAAACAAAGATGAAGTTCACCATTGGAAAAAGGGGGACTAAATGGGGAGAGGGAGCACACATGCTCTTGCCAACTCACTTCTCACAAAATGGAAGAACTCAGGCAAATGGTTCATTCTTCCTTGTGCACCACTCCTTCTCCTCCCAATGTGCTACACAGTGACTACTTGGAGTAAGAGGTAACAGAAATGAGTTCTTGGCATCCTGTTCTAATTTACTGATCATATTTAGATTACAAATCTAAAGACCTTGTACAACTTCCCACAATGTCTTTTGTTGATGCAATAGTAGTAACTAAAACTTAGAGGACTTAGTATAAAATCCTTAATTTCTAAGATTTCCCTATATATTTCTAGGTGAAGAAAATGCAAAGAGAAAAGGAAAAAATTCTAAACTAACTAAAATAAAGGCCAAGACCACTTCCACCATACAATATACATGAAATATTAATAACAATTAACTTGCAGAAGTTGTTTTACAGTTCAAATATTATATGATTAAGATGGAAATACTTTCTAAGTGGTTAATTTATAACAAACACTTACCCTGTGGCTGACGACTGGGATGGTATATCTGAAGGTCAAATGGCTGTGCACTGGTTTTCTGAATCACACTGACATTCTGCCCTGTCCACTTATTGGCTTTGGACAATGTGTTGGTCCTCCAGTCTGTCCAATAGACCTCACTCCCATATAGAGACACAGCAAAGGGATGAGAAAGGTATTCATGACCTCGAATGATTTCTATCATGTTTGTTCCATCATAGAGGGCTGAATAAATAGCATCTGACCTACAGAAAGGTAAATACATCAGTAGTTTATCAAAACTCATTCAAATAGTCCAGTGATGTAATGATAGAACTTATATAAATGACAGAGAAAATATTTTATAAATATTTTTATGGGCATATATCTGATTTGTAAAAAGCAAAAAAAAAAAAAAATCACCACCAATTTCAATATGTGTATATATTATACCTGCATGTTAGGATACTTTTCAGTATTGAAAATATTATCTGAGGAAAGTAAAAGAAAATCTAGAAAGACAAAATTTTTTAAACCTGGCATCTGTCCAAACTATCCTTTTCTCAAAGTGGTCCACAGTTAGTCCATTAGGCCAAGCCCCAGATTTCATGTCTTTGTAGATGGTCCTTCTTCCAGCACCACTCATAGAGGCAGATTCGATGCGAGGAAAATTGGCATCCCAGTCTGTCCAGAAAAGAATTCTGAAGAGAAAGAAATTATGCTATTGTTTCAGTTGTTCATTTCACAAATATTTATTGAGTGCCAACTGTGTGCTAGGCACTGGCTAGGTGAGAAGTCACAAGAGAAACAGATGTATCATCTACCCTCAAGGGATTTAGAGTCCAGTGGGGGAGACAGACTAAATAAATACATGAATATATAATTATGACTTGTGAAATATTTTGGAAAAAAATTTGTTGTGATAAGCAGATGAGTGACCTACTTAGAGAAGGTGATCAGGGAAAAGCACCTTGAGGACGTGATATTCTAAAACTGAAGGACAAGGAGAGCAGTATAAAGAGCATGGCAAGCACAATCAACAGTGTATGCTAAGGCTCCAACAGGGAAAAGGATGTGGGCTATTTGACAAACAGAAATGGGACCGATGTGTCAGAAGTGTGGTAAGTGAGGTGGAGTGGACAGGAAGATGCAGTTGAAGAGGGTAGTATTATGAGTCTCATAAGGTAAGGAAATTATTTTGAATTTTCTTTCTAGGAAATAAGAAGTTAATAGGTCTTTGAAGACTATCAAGCAGGAGAGAAACACTATTCTGTACATATAGCAGATATATACAGCCACAGTGATTAGACTGTATATCTGTATAATCTGCAATGCATACAAATTATACTGTACCAGATTACATAGACAAACTGTTTAATCACTGTGGCTGTTATGTAGAGAATAGATAATAGCGAAGCAAGAGTACGAGCATGTCAAGTGGTTACTGTAAAGGACCAGGCAAAGAGGATAGTGGTCTGGAGTATGGTAGTGGTAGTGAAGGAGAGAAGCAAATGGATTCAAGGTATAATTTGGAAGTGGAATTGCCAGGACTAGCTGATGAACTGGATGTAAGAAATTAGGCAAAGAAAAGAATCACAGGTGACTGTCAGTTTCTTGTTTCAGCAAACTCAGATTGAAGGTAGGGAGAGGGTGTACAGGGATTCCATCAAATGAAAAGGGGAAAATGGAAGAGGGACAGAGTCCAAGAGCTGGAAATTGATTGTGGATGGGTACAGATGACTTGGGGCTCAGGGAACAATACTCCAAACTATGGTGCTTTGTCATGCTGAGCAATTTTAAATTAAAAGAAATCGTAAGGCCTTAGATGGTGCCTCAAAACCAAGGACTTTGTAACCTTCTCTTTTTTCTCCTTTCTCTGCACCAAGCACAGAGAAGGGCTTTCTATGGAAGTTTCCTTACCAGACTAAGGAAAACATTCAAAAGAAGTGCAATTGTTTAAAAAAAAAAAAAAAAAAAAACCCTCCCTAGCAATCTCATTAAATAACCAGGAAATTTAACCCACAACAACTCTTCTTTTTTAGTCTTTTTTAGTCTTTTTTCATCAGAAAATGAAAACTATAATAGTACATACTTTTGGGGAGCATTAGGTGAGATAATGGGTGTAAACAATTTAGCACACAGAGTAACTAGCACAGAAAAAAAATTGTGTTTGTGCATACATGAACACATATATTTATAGAGAATAAACATTTTCTAAAAGAAAAATTTCTAAGCCTTGACAACTATTAATGAAATGAGAGAGAGAGAGAGAGAGAGAGAGAGCAAGAGAGAGAGAATGAATACTAATGTCAATGTTTAAATGCTATTAATATTAATACAACAGCACATATGTGAAGGTAGATTAGTTTTATAAATAAGCATGCGTCAAAGCCATGAGAATATGATTCAGGGCAAAAGACCACAGGACTGGATTCATCTCATGGAATGTCTCTCAAACAGTAGGTTTATAATAGTAATTAAAAAAAAAATTTAGTTTCGTGGACGCCTCTAGTTTTATGTTTCATGGTGTTAATTTTAGTTTCATGGCTTTCTACAGCAACAGTGGTAGGAGCATATTCATAAAAAAAATATCCAAATTACTTATTGTTTGACCATGAAATATTTGAATAAATTAAATAAAGTTTTGAGAAAGATGAAAATGAACATTAATATACCAAAAGGCAATTTACTGATAATTATTGAACCTGGGTAATGGATACAACAGAGTTTGTTATATGATTTCTTCTAGTTTGTGTATTTAAAAATTTTTATAATAAAAGTATAAAATATACATAACTCAAAATTAAATGGATACAATTTTTAAAATTATATCACAAGATATTTGTAGCATGTCATTGCCGAGATGATTTTCTGGAAAGACTAGTGTTTAAAGATAAGATTGTTTTGTATAAAAATACTAATACCTGGAAATATTAGCATGGAATTATTTATGAGCAAAAATAATCCCTAAATAATATAATATATTGCTAGTTAATTAGGAAATGGAATAAAGTTTAGTAAATATAAAGCTGGTAGGCTATTCAGTTAAGTAGTTAAATATTTTTCTTACAAATAATGAGTATGAAATAGATTTTTTGTCTCATTTCAACTTTAACTTTGGATGCACATATTTTTCATTGACAACAGGTTATTTGTCAACTTTCCTTTAAACTTAGCGTTAAAAAAATAAAATTTAAAATAGGAAGAACTCAAACACAGGGTCAATCAACTTTGTGATGATGTCTTTGACAAACAAAGTTAAGTAGAGAGATTTGCAAGTTTCAAAAGAGAATTTAAAAAATCTCTGAAAACAAATTTAGTGAATTTGGGAATCATGGGTAGACTGTGAGTACTTGTGGATAAACCACCACCAGATTTAGCTAAGACTGTACATGTCATACTCTGCAATGATGACACAGCCTGCGGAAGCATCTTCTTTTGCCATATATCAAATGAAGAATTGGTGTCTTCCTCACAACTTTCTACCCCGTTACACAGTTGCAGCAAGTCCAACTCATGTATCGGTATCTCTGCAATTCCGCATTCTCTATATTTAGGTTTACTAGAAATGGCATTATGGACTCTGAAACATGTTTTTACAGTGGGGGGAATATGTCTTGGGACACTTTGATGCACTAAAATAAGTGATCTTTTCATTTCTTCATTAATGTAGCAGTGTTTGTATGTTTCTGCTATAGTGATCATTGTGGTATTAATCTTTCATAAATTTAAGTGAGAAATTTCCAATAATTTTTATAAAATAACATGTTCTAGAATTTGTTATCCTAAAAGTATTCTTAACTTTGCCATAAAAGAGTTCAGAATCAATCTTAAAATTTGATTTCAGGGATCATTGTTTCATAAAATTCTAGGCACGTTTTTGTATACTTTACAATATGGCATTTTGACACAATAATTTTTTCCTTCTTTCTTTTTATATGGTTAAAATGTACATCAATGATTGCATGATTTCCTCTAGTATACGAAGACTGAATATCTCTTCGTATAGGATGTATGGAAATGTTCAGCCACAATTGCTTTTAAAAAAGAAACTACACTCTATGGATTTTGCGGTTCCTGCATTCATGGGTTAGTCTGTATCTGGATTAAATTGGGTCAATGGACCATGAACAACTTGTCCCATTATAGGCATGAAAAGGCCATTATCATCTATCAGGTCAAAGAGCAGAAGGTGAAAATAAATGATATTGGGGGAATAAAAAGCTTATCTATAATCTTTAGGTCTTCTAAAACCAATAATATCTTTATTAGTTTCATTTAAGAATATTCCTAGATATGATTAAAATTTTATTTAGATGTCTCACTAAACTTCACAATTACTATTGCTGCTTTCACCAATGCAATTGTTATGGCAGAGTCCAGTTATTATGACAAATGAAAACTAAATACTAAGCAATTGAGCACAAGATGCTATGCAGCAGCACAAGAATAAAGGCAATGAAAGTTTAAAAACTAAAGTGAATACCCTGTAGATTCTTTAACTCCCTGGTGCCGTTACTCCCTAACAATAAGTTTGATGTTTAAAGGGGATTCATGTACTCTTTCAGGTCACCTTAGCGATAAGTGTATTACCTTAAAATGGAATGAAAGAAAAATGGCTCCTCCCTAAGACTCTCAATTACCATCCTGGAATAACTTGTCACTTGGGAGACTGGGTCAAAATCAAGAATACTGAAGGAATAGCATGATGACAGACGAGTTTTATAACTTAAAATGAAAACCTGTGGGTTCTGTGCTGGGGAAGCAATGTAGTCAGTTAAAAACACTTCCTATTTGGCATCTGTATAAAGGTCACAAAGACCTTCATTGCTGTAGAAACCTCACATGAAGTAAATGTGTTTTATGCTCTAGTGTTATGGTCTTTTTTTCTCAGCTATGCTGAGGGAGCAAAGTGGCTAGTTGCAAACCTTTCTTTTCATTTATTATTGTAAACAAAGTTTATAGTATTACCCATTAACTGTTCTTTACTATATACTTTGCACTTTAAGGTATGTCCTTGAGCTCCTATAAGTTGCATGTAAATGAAGTCTTTTCATATGCCTGCAGTCATTTATTTAACAAGCATTTTTTTGAGCACAGGATACATAATAAGATCCTTGAATGATTTTATAGACTTGAAAACAACTTTCCTTAGCATCAAAAAGCTTACAATTTAGTAGGAAATATGATAGCATCTACACAAAACATATTTCTCAATAATTATCCAGTGGATTTTACTTAAAATTAAAAAGCTCAAAAGCAGTTTAAATGTCTCTAAAGCTCCTGTCAATGCTGGTTCACAGGGCTCTTTTACATTTCATGAATAATTTGAGAAATAAGGAAACATTTTATGTTTCCATTTTACATAGAGCTAAGGCAGTAAGTTGAGTTTAAATTAAATTATTTTTCAATGTTGTTTTTTTGTATTTAGCTTGGCTTTGCTGTTCAGTGTGTGTGTGTGTGTGTGTGTGTGTGTGTGTGCATATATGTGCTTATTGTTCTTATGTTCTTAGCCGACCTTATGAAAGTTTCAATATTTAAAATAATCTCAGAACTTTTACCAAAATATCCAACAAAATTGAAATCATTTTAATATTTGTACTACATTTTTAAATTTAGTTGTTATAGCTATGCTTTAAAGTATTTACATAAACCTCATATCTAAAGAATATCAGTCTCTATAAAGTAATTTTAACAATAAAAATCCTATCAAATCATGACACAAAAACCTGTCAACTTTTCAATTAATTCTTAAAGTTGAATGGATTAGTACTGTTATCTGAACTCTGGTCATTTATACCAGAAACAATTTTATAGGTGTTATTTCCTCATCCTGTGTTTTAAATTATTATTTTATTACCACTGTAATTACCTTAATTAGCCTCACAATCTCATAGCAGCAATTAGTGATAGAAGACATCAACTCTCTCAGAAGCATTATCAAGTTTTCCCTACTCACAGGCTAACTTTGTGTACTAACTTTCAACTCTTAGAGTGTATTTTACTTCTGGAGATTCCTCTATAGCACTGAAATAATATTTTTGTTATTTTCACTTAATCCTTGTAGGTTGTATGCCCTTTGTGTTTCTATTTTCTTTTTCTCCACTCAAGTTAGACATTTCCCTAACAAACTGAGATAAATAAATTTATTCTAAACATTGTCAGTACAAAGCTGTAGAAAATCTCCTGCTTTGGTCAGACCATTTTCAAAACTTTCATACACCTGGTGCTTTGTTCATTTGTTTCCTGACTGTGTCATTTACAATTTAAAAAGCATTCACGTTTTTATTTTCATTTTGGTATATGTGCTAGGACTACACCTTTCTTCAAAATATTACTTTCCTCTACACATAATGTGAGCCGTGTGCGCCACCTGGGGATTGGACTCTCTTGAAGCTTTGACATGT
>CAUYPO010098234.1:0-41371 GCA_963574435.1 Cheirogaleus major | reverse complement strand
TTTTTTGAGACAGAGTCTTACTCTGTTGCCCAGGCTAGAGTGAGTGCCGTGGCGTCAGCCTAGCTCACGGCAACCTCAAACTCCTGGGCTCAAGCAATCCTTCTGCCTCAGCCTCCCGAGTAGCTGGGACTACAGGCATGCGCCACCACGCCCAGCTAATTTTTTCTATATATTTTCAGTTATCCAAATAATTTCTTTCTATTTTTAGTAGAGACGGGGTCTCGCTCTTGCTCAGGCTGGTCTCGAACTCCTGACCTTGAGTGATCCGCCCACCTCAGCCTCCCAGAGTGCTGGGATTACAAGCATGAGCCACCACGCCTGGCCTTGCCACCGTCTTCTGAGCTCCCAAATCCCCCTTGGGCCTTGGCTGCTGACGGTTTAGGGGGAGCAGAGTGTCCGCCCTGCCCTGCAGGGGCAAAGTCTGACCTATATGGAGAGGGGCCACTCCTGGGGACGGCGTCTGGCCCCTGTCGCTGCCCGACGGGCTCTCCCTCCCGGGGTCCTGAGCTGGCCGTGGGGGCGCGCTGTGCGCTGTGCCGCAGAGGCGGGTGTGAGCATACGCCCCGCCGCCCGGGTCTCCAGCTGACCCCCGCCAACTACTAAATATTTTAGCAAATAAAAATTTTTAAACGTGCGGCCAGATGTCCAAGTTGACAAAGCGCTCCAGGCGTTTGACTGATAAAAAGCGGAGCCCTCGGTAAACGGGATTTAAAACACGCCCGAGGCAAGCGAGTGACATGAAAGCGTCCTGGGCTCCTGCGTGGGGCCGGCACACACGGGCTGGGAGGCGAGCGTCCATCTGTCGCTGCCGCGCATCCCCACACGCAACAAAGCCACATGGATCCGCAAGGAAGCGCCTTCCATATTCATGAGCTGGGCCGTGGCCGCCACCGCGGTGGCACCGGCTCTGCGCCCGACCCGGGCTGTCGAGGAGTGACTGCTTCCTGGCAGGCCCTGCCTTCCGAGTCCTGGACATCCAAGGAACAGAGAGGACTGTCCGGAGGCCACAGCTCTCTGCTGGGCAGAGGGTAGAGAGGGCCCAGGCCCAGCGTGAAGCCGAACATCTCCCCAGACTGAGAGAAGGAGGGAGGACAGGGAAGGGACCCCGTCAGGAAGGCTGAGGTCCACAGAGGCAGGTGGGGCCGGGCTGCACACGGGAACCTCTCGCCGAAAAAGAAAAATTCTGAGTAGGACCCTGCGCAACCCCCATCAGGGTTAGCAGGGAGCCTGGACTCAGTTGCTTCCGTAGCCGGGCTGGGGCAGATTCTCGAACACGCTCTGCAAGTGTTGCCTCGGCTGGTCCCAGAGCTCTGGGTCCAGGAGAGGGGGCGCCGCCCTCCTTGCCCCCACGGGTACCACGGATTGGCTGATGGCGGCCACAGAGGCAGTGACACGGCCACCATCTGCCTGTCCCTCCAGACAGCCCCCCCGATCCCCTCACCCGATGCCCCGAGACACGGGGGCTGGCCGGGCGGGGAGTGGAAGGGCCTGGCCTCGGTCAGTCCCGGTTCTGACTGTAGCAGGGAAACCTGCTCCATCCTCGGGAACAGGACCGTCCTTCCTGAAGCGGCGTGGACTTGGCGTGTCTGGGTGACAGCCCGCGACACTGCTGGCCAGACCGGAGCCGGGGGCGAGGGTTCTGCAGAGAGAGGCTCGGTGTGTGTTTGGGCCCTGGAGCTCTGGCGCCAGTCCACTGGCTGCGTGGAGCATGGGGCAGGGCTCCAGCAGCCCCTCAGAACGTTCTGGAAGCCCTGCTTGGTTTAGAAGCCTCGCCTAAATACTGCAGAGGGAAGTCAGTGTTGCAGTTTCACATGGGGCTGGAACGGCCACTCCCGGGACACAAAGTCATCGCCTGGGTTAAACCCATGAAGCTGCAGTCCCAGGGAAATGACAGAGCCACTGACTCCTTGGGGGGCGGGGGCTCCACGGGGACAGTGGGGACCTGGAGGCGTCCTGCCCAGAGCTGGAAACTGCAATGACACTCACACCACGGATGCCCCTCACACCCAGGCACCAAGAACGCGCCTGTCCAGCCTGGGAGTGCGGGGCACGTGGACCATCCCTGACCACGGGGCTGACGGCAGAACGAGCCCAGAGGACAGAGGCTGCTGTCTGGGGCAGAGTCCGCACAGAGCCCTGCGGGAGGACAGAGATTTCCCGGCACGTGACCTTCCCGGGCACACTCACATCTGACCATAGTGCCTGGAGACCCTCCTCAGGGTTGAGTTCAGGCCCTGGAATTATTTTCATGTGTGTAGAGTGGCGTATTTCAGATAAATGTTTAAAAATCCCTGTCAGTGAACCCCCCTAGTGTGGCGGTTTAAAAGTACGTCCCCCGAGTTTCTGACCATCCCTCGTCTTCCGTGGAGATCTGCCAGGCAAGCGAGCCCCCTGCCTCTGTGACTGTGCACGAATGTGCGTGTGCAGTAAAGATTCAACCCAAAGACTGGTCTGCCTTTGCCCCTGGCTCCTTGGAAGTGGACTCTAGGCCTCTGAGACGTCCTTCTTGACATCGTCTGGGCCTTGGGCCACCCCAGAGTGTCCCGCAATGTTGTCGTGGGGCCTTTGGACCACATGGCACCCGCTTTACTTCCAGCAGGGCGGGAAGGCCGGCGGTGTCTGTGGATGGAGCCCAGTGAAACCCCAGAGGCCGCGGCACCGCAAGCAGCTCTGGCCAGCGATGCTCTGCGGGCGCGGCCATACGTCACTGTTGGGGGCTGTCCCCACTGTGGGGAGGGGGCTGGGGAGGCCCCTGGACACTGCCCGTGGCCTCCCCACCCAGGGCTGATCTTACTCTGCGTCCTTTCGCTGGAATAAACCATGACCTGGAGGATAATCGCTCTCCATGCAGTCTGAGAGTCGTAGCAAGTTCTCAACTCCGAGGGCGGCCGGTGTTGGAAGGGAGCATGGCCCTCAACCTCCCAGCCTGTGCGTGTTCGTGAGAGCATGTGTTTGAAAGGACAGCTGCCGCGTCTTTTGTCCAGCCCGTCCTCCTGCAGATGGGGAGAAGGCCGGCGCATGCCGGAGCCGCCCAGCCCTGCCCAGGCCCAGCAAGAAGCCCAGCTCCCTGCGGGGAGCACAGAACACGCGTGACTCTGACACGGAGTCTGGCTCTGGGGTGTGGAACGGCTCCCCGAGAACAGCGTCCGCTGCTGGGCCCCTGCCTTTAAGCAGACAGCGCTTCCCGCCACGTGTGCACCGGTCGAATCCTGGGAGCTGTCCTTGAACTGTCCTCCTCAGCTCGGGGGCGGGGCTGCGCCCTGCTCCTCTCAGTGGCTGCGTGGACAGAGCCGACCCTCGGAGGCCACCCGGCGGGGCTGGCAGTGGCTTCCAGCCCTCCCTGCAGCGAGCAGTGCTGGCGTCTGCCGCCTGTGTGGGTCGTGCTTGCGCAGGTGCCCCCCACCCCCAGGAGGATAGAAACGGCCGAGGGCCTCTCCACACAGGGGGCAGCATCCAGGGCGAAGGCTAAACCAGACCTGTCCCCACTTCCCAAACGAGCGCGTGTCCACATGAGTGTCTGTGCGTGTGTCCGTGTGTGCACGCTTGTGCTTGTGGTCTGGGTGGAGCTTGGCGTGCCCCTGCCTCCGGGCGTGGCTGGCCTCAGTGTGCGACCTGAGCAGCTGTCCCGGGCCCTGGATGACGAGGGCCCCTTTCATGGTTTAATTCTCTGCTGTCACCGTGCTGAAATTCTTAATTTTTCGCTTCATGCCGGGACTGAGCATCCTGCGGGGCAGGTGTGTGCTGTGCTCCGGAGGGAGGGGTCCAGGGCGGGTCTCCACCCGGTGCTGGCAGCCATGTGGGTTCACCTGGTTAGTTTACCTGGTGAGTTCACCTGGTTAGCTTACCTGGCTGGGCCCTGGGAGGCTGGGGGCGCAGCCTGCGGGAGGGTGGCCGGATGTATCACACAAATAAGCACAGAGGTTGCCCGGCTAACTTGGAATTTCAGACAAACAGCAAATACATTTTGAGTGTAAGTATGTCCCAGGTTTTCACTGATTTTTAATCTGGCGCCTCTAGCTGGGAGTGTCTGGCCAGGGAGGCGGGATCCCCAGTTTCCAGGCGGGATTTGTCAGAGGGCCCTGAAGACCTCTGCCCTCCGACCGCTGTGCCCGAGGCAGACCCTGCCCCGCCCGTCCCACGTGCGGCAGGCAGGCAAGCGCACCCCACTCCAGGCGGCTCTGGGTGCGGAGGCCATCTGCAGACCTCGCCATCCTGGAATTGTGGTTGCATTTAATATACGTAATGTGCAGAGAAGCAGGTCAGGGTTTGAGATTAGCGCCTGGCACGTAACAAGGGCAGCTGCTTCTGCCCATCTGGAACCTGCTTTGGTATCTCCAGGCCCAAGCTCAGCCCACAGGCCTCACCCTCCACGTCTGCTGGTCTCCATTTAATGAGCGATTTTGGATTAAAATGGGAGCCGAGAACAGGGCACCAATCTATATTAAATCTCAGCAAAATGAAAATTGCAAAGATTGACTTAGGGTCGTTACGGGAGGAAATGTAATCACAGCTCCACGCAGCCTCCATCCCATGGGACGGAGAAGGCGGGTCTCAATCGCCTCCTGCTCCAGGCGTGGCCCCGCCCACGTGGCCTGGCACCCGCAGGCACCACCGGGAGTGATGCTCGTGGCTCATGTGGGCGCTCACGGCTCTGCGTCTGTGACTGGCCTGGTGGCAGCTCTTGAAACCTGCCGTGCTTATCACAGACGTGATAAGCGATCACGCCCCTTCACAGACACACCCAGCGGGTCTGCGGTGGGCGGAGGCTGCCTAGTGTCCTGGGCTCCCCCTGCCCCCGTCAGCACAGCCACATCCCGACGTGGCACTAAGCAGCCACTGTGTCACCACCCTGCACACTTGGGCAGAGTGAACACGGGCTGCCCCGGCCTTGTCCCTGCCTGACACCTGCCCAGCTCGAGGCTGGGCTGCCAGTGCCCGGCCTTCCCCAAGCCAGACGCCATCGGCACCTCAGCCGGGGACGGTGACCAGAGACTCCAACGTACATCTGTGCGTTTGGGATGTTTTACAAAGCACGTGTTGATGGTCAGGGGACCAGGGTCACCCAGGGAGAGGGAGGGGACAGTTGCCCAATCTCCATTTCCTCCCAAAGATGCTGCAGGGGGGAGGGGGGTCTGAGGGGGTAGGGGCAGGGGTGGGGGTGTGGATAGATGTAAGGGGGTGCCCTGGATGTGTGGATATGGGAGGTGCCCTGACCTGGGCCCTCTGGGAGCAGCCCCTGCACTTCCTGGGTGACACCCTGCCCCCGCTGGTCCTGAACGCTGGCGGCAGGAGGGCGAGAGCCCTGCCCGGACCTGCCCCTACCGGACCTGCCCCGCCCAGACCTGCCCCGCCCAGACCTGCCCTGCCCTAGGCCACTGCGTCCCGGCAGGGGGCACCGGAACCCAGACCCCTAATGAAGGTGGAATAAACGCCTTCCCCTTCATCTGTGATGCTCGAAATGGAAACGCTGACTTCTCGGGACCCTCCACCACCCCGCCGGCCTCCCTGGCAGTGGACGGGCCGTCTGGTGGGCGGGGAATAAGCTGGTCCCGCAGCAGCAGCAGCAGCAGCCTGGGTGTGACGCGCGGTCGGCACCGAGTGGCTCGTGGATGGTGGGTGTGTTCGCACAGCGATCGGGAGGGATGTGTCCCTCACCGGTGTGCGTGTGTGGACGGCGTCCCGGCTACTCTAAACACACACACACACACACACACGTGTGCTCCTGGCTCCCACTCACTCCCTGAGGGAACTCGGGTGTGCCCTTTCTGTGGCCGACTCCGACCCACGTCCCACTGTGGCCGCGGAACCCCCTGGGCAGACGCAGGCTGGGGGCGGCTCCCGGACAGGCGGCCCCGGTGTTTGCTGGGGCCTCGAACGACAGTTTGTTCCCACACGTGAAACGCAGAGACCGCTGGTCCCCGGGATTTCATAACTTCAGTGCCGGCCCCGGTCAGAAAGCCGGAAGCGCAGAGAGGCACAGCTCTGATGCCACAAGCGGGCACAGGCTTCGGATGATGGCAACAAAAATGGGTTCTGTCACATGCCTCGCGGCCGTCAGAGAGCATCGCGGGTGCCGGCCCGTCCTGGGGTTTGCGGCCAAATATCCGGACAGGCCAGTGCCTCGTTAGGACAGCGAGCGCCTCCCACATGGGCCGGGGAATTGGCCTCGTGTCAGGACAGATCAGGGGTCCTGGGAGATGTCTGGCTGGGGGCTCCTTGCCGTGGACAGGACAGGGCTGGAGGGCAGAGCGGGGCTGGGTGGAAGAGGCTCTGACGTTCCCTGATGCGCAGCCTCGCCGTCCCATGAGCCCTTCGGCCAAGATGGCGCTCCCAGCCCCGGCAACGGCCCCCAGGTGGGGTGGGCTCGCCAGGTGGTCCTGTGTGTCGTCGTGGGAGACGGAGGCCCACGCACGGCGCAGGGCTCTGCCTGTGCCTCCCGGAAACGCAGGCCGTGGCTGCTGCAGCCACGGAGGCAGCGTGCCGGCTCCCCGGGACGCCACGGACACAGCCACCAAAGATCAGAGGCGAAGAAGACAGGGCGATGTGGCTTTATTCAGAGACCCCTCCCTCCCACGCCGCACCTCCACAGTGCGACCCGCTTCATGTTAACTTCGGGAATAATTTAATTCTGACATCTCCCCTCCCAGAGCTGCTACAAAGCCGCGAGGACGTCCGCCTGGAAAAGCCCGGCTCGGTCACTTCCCACGGTCAAAAACACACTGCATCAAAAGTGAGTTTGCTCACGACTCGAACCGCCCCGTGCTCCTGCCAGCGTGGATCTCGCTCCTCTGGAGCAAATCTGCAAATGCGTTTTCGCTTCTGATTCCACGAGGCAGACTTCTGCTGGGGCATCGGGACGCCACGTCCAGGGCTGTGAGTCCGCAGAGGTAATTGTTGGAGAAATGATTTAATACGTCGCAAATCCCTGTATTTCCATCTCTTCAAATGGGATGCCAAAAGCGATTAAGGACTAAAAACATATCACCAACAAATTCACATTATAAAATTGCTGTAATCATTCTCTGGGGGATTAACCGGGGCTTAGGAGCCTCTGATCGGTCCCTCGGTCCTTCCGACGGGAGGCCGACGGGGAGGCCGGAGCAGCTTTGGGGTCGGAAGACGGTTTGTGCGTCTCTCCTGTCCTCTTGGGAAAACGGTATTTGTCCTTCACCAGGAGCCTCTTCAATGAGCGTGTCCAGCCTGCAAGGGAAACAGACACGCGTGTTCGGCAAAGCCAGTGTCTGTGCTGGGACGCCCGTTAGCTCAACCGGGAGACGGAACAAAGTTCCCCGATGATTCTAGTAATATCTACATGAGTGAAACAAAAAGTTCCTTCTCTGGGATGAAACTAACAACAAAAAGAAACTGCTGGAAGCTACGTGCGGGTGCCAGAGTCTGTCGGCGAACTTTTGTGGGGAGAGCTGGACTGGGGCCTCGTTCTGCCCGTTACTGAAAACCAGGGATGCTATTTTGGGGGAGCAGATTCTTAACTGGGAGAAAACAAAGATCTCTGTGAAGTCTCTTGGGCACCACTAAACTGAGAGCTGGGGCCACAGAGCTCACCGAGCGGGTGGAAACAACCTCGCCAAACAGTTGGGTTTTGTGCAGGTGAGACGGCAGGGGGAGGGGCTGCCCCGTTTCAGTTACGCTGAGCCCAGGGCAGCCAGACACACGAAGGTCGGAGAAACACACCTGCCGTCTGGCTGTTTTTAGGAAAGGAAGAAAGGGGAGGCCGTGTTTCCTACCTGACACACACAGCAGCCAGGGATCAAAGACAGGAGCAGGACCTGGGCCACACAACCTGCCTCTCCGGACCCCAGCAGGGGACTCCTGCAGAGCCACTGAGCTTGGAGAAGCTGCCCCAGCCCCGACGCGCCGGGACCCTTTCCAGAGCCTCCAGCAGGGTCTGGACTTCATTCGTGTGGTTGACAGAGGAAGGAGGCACTGGCTCCAGGACAAACGCCCCATGGGCATGGAGGAGGACCAGGGTTGTCACCGCTGGGCCACATTTGGGGGGTCACTTTGTCATCTGCTATATCCTGGCAGCTCCCCAGGCTTGGGTGCGGTTGGATGGGCGCGTGGAGCCAGGAACTCAGTGGATGCTGGAAGGAAGCAGACAGTGGCTCTTCGTGCTGCACACCCAGCCGAGCCCAGCCGGCTCTCAGGAGAGAGACTGTCTGCAAAACCCACCACGCTGCCCTGAGCACACGGAACCTGGCAGGTCTGAACTGACACAGGCCCCCAGTGCAAGATACACACTGGATTTTGAAGACCGAGTCCCCCCAAAAGTAAAACATCTCATCGACAACTTAAAATGTTAACTATATTTTGAAATGATAATATTTTGGATATGATAGGATGAACAAAAGCTATCACTAAAATTAATTCACCTGCTTCCATTTACTTTTTTTAACGTGGCCACTAGAGCATGTGAAATTCTGTGCAAGGCTGGCATTGTCCCCGAATGCAGGATGCTGGTTCAAAGGGCTGGTGTGAATGTCTCGGTTCTGGGGATGCTGCCTCACAGCCCCCCACCCCCGGCTGCACATCCTTACCCTCAAAGAGTCAGTTCGAACCTGAGTTCTAAGCAAAGCTCTTTCCTGTTTAATCCTCCCCCAGTGCTGGAGGAACACCGGCTCCTGGGGGTTACGTGAGTGGTGATGAAGGCCCTCCCACGGGGTTCTCAGCCATCTTGACGCACCTACAGGGGCACGACCCAGAGCCTCCTCCCCCCAGATGTTTCCCCAGAGCCACAGGCTTGCAACAGGTGCCCTCGTCAGTTGCATTTGCTGTCTGCTCGGTGTGGGCACACAGGCTGTGGGGGTGTCTTAGAACCAGAGTTCGCTGTGCAAACTTGAGAGAGGCCAGTGACATCCACTGCGCTAGACCAGGTTGCTCTATGACAGGGCACTGTTGAGAACAAGCCACCTAATTTCCCTCCGAAATACTCTTCAACCCCAGAGACAGGCAAGCAGGCATTTTGCAGAACAGTAAAGAAACAGCTTTGCAATCTAAAAAAATGTTTAAATGTAATTTGAACTTAAACAAAATTAAGCTATTAAAAGAATTTTTGATTAGCGAAATGGTTTGCTTTAAAAATTGGTTTTCACCCAAGGGGGAAGAGAGATTTTTTTCCTTTACCCTTTTCTTAGGATTCCATGTATTTGGTAATAAGTGGTTGCATATAGATTACTTTGAGCCTCTCAGAGAGACTTTAGGCTGTGGTTTAGACGCAGGTGGCCAAAGCTGACACAATTATTTGAAATTGGAAATTATGATGAATTCAGTCACAAATGAATACTATGATATTAATTAATTTAAAATTAATATTATTTTTGTAAAGTAAGTTGGAATCAAATACTCTATTCTGAATATAAAGGACATATCAAACGTCTCTGGTTTTAACAGGAATAAGCAACCCTGTTTCAAATTAAGATAAGTAATTTATAAAGTTGACTGAAGGTCACTTTGAAAGGACTCCAGAAGTAAAGGGTATTTCAATCTCCAGCTTTCCTGCCTCAACTTATCTAAAATGCATTTGAAAAGTAGTCTCCAGCACTCAGCTTTTTGTGCAAAACTGATAAACTACTCTGTTAGGGAAAAAGACACTGAAGAAATAAAAATGGAAATTAGCAGAAACCAGTATTAAGCATATGTCCTTATGAATAAGACTTAATCACACACTTCATTTTGCAAATACAAAAGGCCCTTTTGAAACGTATTAATTAAAGTTAAGCGCTATGGACAGGCCGCTTTGCCGGCGAGGAATTGGGTTAATCAGGCCAACACTGCAGCGGGGCCCAAACGCGGACCGCTCGGTCCGGGGACAGCTGGGCCCCGCCCGCCCGGATGGTGGCAGGATTCTGCGCTGCGTCCCAGCATAGAAGAGACAGACCCCCCAATCGGCTCTCAACCCTCGGGCGCGGGGGCTTCAGCGTACTCACCCGGAGTCCGGCCTCCCCCTCGGAAACGTGCCTAGGTTGGTGGGGAGGGGGCTTTGCTGGCCACCGGGGCCCTCCCTGACCCTCCAGGGTCAAGGGGGCACGGGCTGTGAGGACTCCTCCTCCGACAGCCTCTGGGGCAGGGGAGCGCGAAGCCTTTCCGTGCAACTCCACGCGCTGCGGGCCGTTCCGGGCGGGGAAACGGTGGCTGAAATCCGGGACATATTTAGGGGTAAACCGCGCAGAGCTCCAAGCAGCTGGCGATGGCGTCCACTTCTCGCACCACGATCAGGCAAGAACAAACTCGAACCTGGAAAAGGGCTAAAACCTCCTTTCCGGGGCCTTCCTGCACCCGAGGTCCAGCGCCTTTGCAAACGTAGGCTGCGGGTTCGGTGGGGCGCAGCCCGAGGCTCGCTGCGGGAGCGCTGGGGGCTCTAGAGTCTCTGGCTGGCCGAGGCGGGAGATGCTGGGGACGCGCGCTCAGGAACAGGCCGGCCAGAGCGCGGGTCTGCAGCTCCGCCAGACGCTACTGGGGCCCGAGGTGAAGCCCCACGTGGGATCAGAACCACAGCCGAGCCCTGCGCTGCCTCCGCCCTCCCGGCCCGGGCTGGCAGCGCGTGGGCCTGTCTGGGGTTGGAAAGCGCCCACGCTCACCGGCCCTGGGACCTTGCCACGGTCTTTTCGGAGGTGAGCGGCAGTGCCTGGAGAAACATGGCTGGTCCCTCCAGCCCCCGCCCCTATCCGTGATGACCCCTGGCAACGCCCAGGGGACGTTGGGAGAGGGCCCAGAGGGCGCCGCGGGTTCCTGGCATGGATTCCAGCGTCCCACCCTCTAGCGCAATGCCGCTCCCAGACGGGCTTTGCGCTTCCCGCAGCCGCAAACTGTTCGCTGTGCACGGGCTGGAAGCGAGGTCGGGCGGCCTCCGCCCCAGGGGCAGGGTCCATCCAGGCGTCTCTTGTCGGGGCAGGGTGACAGTCTTCAGGGAAGTGTAATGAAGGGCGCGTGCGGAAGGAGGCGGGGAGCAGGCACAGTCAAGGCTTCTCGTTACAGTGTTTGCAAAGCGCCGAGGGCGTTCCGGAGAAGGCGGCGCACTTGTCCGGGCAGGGCCCTAGCACGGCGCCCGCCGAGAAGGGGCACACGGCGGCCTGGCCGAAGGGCGTCAAAGGCGCGGCGGCCACGGGCGCGGCCAGGCCCTGGCCTTGGTTGAGGTAGGCCACCAGGCGCCGCATCTCGTCCAGGGCCTGCGCCTGCATGAGGATGTAGTTCTTGGCGAGCAGCAGCGTGGCGATCTTGGAGAGCTTGCGCACCGACGGGCTGTGCGCGTAGGGGATGACGGCACGCAGCCCGTCCAGCGCGTCGTTCAGGTCGTGCATGCGTCGCCGTTCGCGCGCGTTGATGCTGAGCCGCAGCGAGCGCTGCTCCCGGGGCCGCCGCCGTCCGTCCGCCGCGCCCCCGGGCCCGCGCCGCCGCCGCCGCTGCTCGAAGGCGTCGTCCTCGTCGCCGCTCTGCTCGCCGCTGCTCTCGGCCGCCGGCGCTGGGGCGGGGGGCGCGGGGAGGTTGCTGCCCGGGCCTGGGGCGCCGTAGCCGCGGGCGGCCTCGGGCCCCCGCGCCGCCCCGTAGGCGAGGCCGGCAGCCGCCGCCGCGTAGCTGTGGCTCAACGCCAGGTACGCGTCCCCCGACAGCGACTCGAGCTCTGCCATGGCGCCGCCGCCCGGGCACGAGGGCTCGCCGAGCAGGCGGGCGCTCATGCGGCAGGACCCGCGCCGCGCCGCCCCCGAGGCCCGCCGGAAACGGCCGCTGCCGCCGCGGTGCCGCTCCCGGCTCTGCACGACCGTCCGGCTGTCTGCGCGTCCTGGAGCCTCGGTGCCCGGCCTCCCGGCCCGCCTCCGCCCCGCCTCCGCCCCCTCCTCTCCTTTCTCCCCTCCCTCCTCCCCGTCTTCCTCTTCTCTTCTCCTCTTCCTCCTTCCCCTTCTCTTCCTCCTCCCCCTCTTCTTCCTCCTCCCCCTCCTCTCCCTCTCCCTTTTCCTCTTCTTCGCCGCCGCAGGCGCGCAGGGTCCGGCCAGGGGCGGCTCTAGCTCCTGCTCGGAGGCCCCCGCTGGGACTGCGCAGCTGTCCAATCAGAGGAGAGCTGGTGGCCTCCTCTTCTCCCCCAGGCTCCGCCAGCGGCAGGCAGACGGCGGGCCAGGGTCGGGGGCAGCGGACCCGGGAGCGCTTTGACGTGCTTCTCGGCGCCCGGCCACCGCCTCCTGCAGCCAAACGCAGGCGTCCCACGTGGCACCCGCCTCAGTCCGTCCTGTCGTCAGTCCTTATGGGCAGCAGCTTGCGCCGGCGTCCATGGGTCCGGGCCGGCTGAGCGCCCTAGCTCCACCCCTCCCCCCGTCGGCGCAGTGGTCGCTGTGAAGCAGCGCGTGCCAGAGTCCGGAACTCCCCGCCGGGGCCCGGGCGCTCTGAGCCAGGCTGGACCCTGTCGCAGGTAAGGACCGAGTTTCTATACCCCTGGGAGCACCCGGGAGGGGGTAGGGAGGCCGAGGCTTCACGCCCCGCCTGGTTCCTGTTGTGGGGAGGTGCTGAGTGAGTGCTGCACTGGTCAGCTCACAGGTAGCTCACCTGCCTCCGTGTGCATCAACCTGGCGGCTTGGAGCACTTTTCCCAGAGCCTCCAAAGTTGCCGCCTCCTCCCGAGTCTGGCCACAACTGATGGGAATTCCGCCAGCCTCCCTACCTATCTTTTCAATTCTTCTTCCAACAGGGTATGAAGGCTGGGACTCCAACTTCTCCCAGGTGGGAGCCTGCCTAGGCCCGTGGAGGTGGTGAGGGATGGCTGCTCCTGGCGCAGTCAGGAGGTGGGGTCAGCCTGCCTTCCAGCGTGAGGTGGAACATCACGGTTCACCTGCTGTGTGACCTTGGCGGAGTCGCTTAACCTCTCTGCTCTCTGGGTTCCAGCAGGGAGAGGAATAACAGGTGATCCGTGTTGTCGAGCGCACTGGGAGGGTGAGTGGGTGCCTGATGCACATGTTGGAGGGAATGGGTAAGAGCCATGTGGTCTGGAAGGTGTGGAATTGCAGCGATGACTGGCCACACCGGGGAGTGCATGCCCAATGCAGGGAGACTGGCATGAACACGGACGAGCCTTCGTGGGAGCTGCAGGCCTTGTTCTCTGCCTGGCTAGCCACCCCGTGTCCGCCCTGAGGAGGTTTGCTCTCTGGCCGCCGTGGGCTCTGGGCAGGCCGCAGTCACAGGGCACGCCGGCCAGGACGCAGGTGGCCCCAGGGATGTGCAGTGCCCAGGAGGCACCCCTGGCTGGCCCCTGGGCTGGTGTCAGGCACAGGTGGGGCATCGGGGAGACCCTGATGTGGACAGGAGGCCACGGTGTTGGTGCTTGGTCCCAGGGGCACGGGTGGAGGGGCTGACAGAAGGGGCAGGGCTGGTGGGGGGAGAGTGAGCGCCAGGGTGGAGCGGAGAGATGGAGGGGAGGGGACTGTCCTGCTGCCCCTGGAGCCACAGGGGGAGTTTGGCCTTTGTGGGAAGAGCCAGCGGCACTCAGGGAAGCCTTTGAAAGGACCACTCTCACTGTAGGTTCCAGACCCGGCGGAGGGGGCAGGGCCGTGGAGGGGGGTCCTGCCTGGGGACTCGGGACTGGCGGGAGGATGGGTGCTGGCCAGGACAGTGAGTGTGGACGTCCTGCACGTGAGGGCCCTGGGTGTCCAGCTGGCACGGGTGAGGAACACGCAGGAGCTGATACTGCAGGTGTGGGGGGATGGGCTTCCCAAGCAGGGCCCCCTTTGAGGCTGAGGCTCCGCTGTGGTCCGTCTGGGGGGACCTGGGCTTTGGGACTCAAACTCCCCAGCCTGGGGTGAGGGCTCAGGGCCAGTTTCTTTGGCCGGGTCATAAGAACCTTCAGTGGCACCCACGTGGCATGGGAGGGCTGGAGTCCGGGCCCACCGCACAGCGCCAGTGGGAGGCTACAAGGCCGCCCGCCACCGACGCTGTTGGACCGGGTTGGACCCGGCGCATCCCGAAGTTCCACCCGGCGTCTGCGGCCCGATGCTGCCACCTGCTGGCTGCCTGGGAGGTTGCGTGCCCGGTGCTCAGAGGTTCTCAGCGGCCCCACCTGGTCAAAGTACACGTGCTCGGCCCCTCCTGGGTTCTGCTCCAGTGGCAGCTGGGGCTGTTCCACAGGTGACCGCGTGTGGGGGGGGCCTGCAGACACCTGCTATCTCCATCATCGAGTTCTCTGAGCCAAGGTTGGGTGCTGTCCCCTTTACACACGGGGCCGCCGGGGGCCAGCAGGTTCCCAGCCGATGACCGACCCCACCTGCAACTCTGCACTGACTACAGCGTTTACCTGGCAGCCGCTCAGCCTTCCTGGCCCGTCTCTGCATCTGCAAATTAGGGGCTGTCTTTGTAACACGTGTGGTCTCATGACAGCCTGAGGGGTGGGTCTGTCAGCCTCGGACCTACTTGTCCCCGGCTGTCCTAAGCTAGTGGTTCCCTTTCCCTCCCTGAGGACAGCACAGTGTGACATGGAGAAGCCGCCCCTGCTGCTGAGTGTGGGTGTCACGTCTGGGGGAAGGGGCGGCCCGCAGGGTGGGCAGGGGCTGACGTGGGCACGCAGCCCGCAGGGGGTCACGGAGCCAGCCTGGTGGGAGCTGCGGGGGGAGGCTGGGCCCTGCCACATGGCCTTGGCCAAGCCTCACTCTGTGTGCAGTGGAGAGACCCACAGCTGAGAAAGTGCCACCAGCAACCCAGAGAAACTCCCGCCCTCTCAGAGACGGCGCCTCCAAATGCCCGGCTCCCACGGCACGTGGCTCTTCTAGAGGATTAGAACCGGGAGGGGGAAAGGTGCCCCGGGAAAGGCCACTGCCGCCCACCCTGGCCGACACCTGGCCTCCGTGGCGGGAGGACCCACCGGAGTCCCCACAACACAGCAGGGGGTGTCATGTCATTGGACCATCCTGACTTTTCCTGCCAAATGTCGCCAACGAATAGCACAGCCGAGCTGCACTGGCCGGTGTGGGACGTGGGAGAGAGGAAACGCAGACTCGGCTAAAAGGTGCCTAAAAATGCTTATTTCAAACCTCATTTGTTTTGCATTCCTGAACTTGCTTTGGGGTTGTTACCTTTTCCTATGAAACTTCTAAGCGTGGAAGGTTGCAAGTTCTTTCCACGTGGGTGTGGACGGTTCCTCGAGGGCTGAGCCCCTGCCAGTGGGGGTGCAGCTTTGCCGTCCCTTTGGGACTGAGTCGGACCTGAGATTCCAGTGAGACTCTGCCCCTCCCCTGCCCCAGTGTTTCCGTGGGTGTCGAGTGATGGGGGAGTCAGCAGGGACTGAGGCTGAGCCCCTGTGGACGGCAGATTAGCTGATTTGGGGGGACCCCCGTGCCTTTCTCCTTGGCCCTTCTGCCAAGTGCCTCTAGGTGGCGCTTCGTAGATCCCCTTAAAGCCCTCCTCTGGGCGTGGCTCTGGCTCACCCACCTGCACTGCACGTAAGTCCCCATCCCTTGGGGAAGAGGAAGAAGCCACGGCCCCCACCCCTTTGCTGTTGCTCGAGTTGTTGGTGCAAGCTCCGCGGACCTCCACGGCCTCTCCCATCTATGCAGCCAACAGACCACACGCGACTTCACTCCCCACCAGCCGGTGCCACGCCGGGGTCTTCCAGGGTGAAAGAGAAAGATGCTTTGTTTTTTGAGTTATTTTTAGAACAGCTTTATTTCGACATAATTCACATGCTGCACAATCCACCCATTTGCAGCAAACAGTTCCAAGATCTTTATTAATAGTCACAGAGTTATGCAACCGTCGCCACCATCAATTCTAGGACATTCTCATCACCCCAAAAAGACAACTTGCACCCCTTGGCTGTCGTTCCTACCTTCCGTCCCCCCAACCCTGGTGACCACTCATCTTCCTTCTGTCTCTGCCGCTTTCGTGTTCTGGACGTTTCCTACAGACGGAATCGTACGATACGGGGTTTTATGACCGACTCCTTGCACTCAGCTTAAGGCTTTAGGTTTGTCCATTTAACACGACGTGAGCCACCGGTTTGCGGCCTCTTGCTGGGGCACACGAGACAGCCTCCTGGTACCGGCCATCTCCCAAATCCTGTCCCACCGACTGGGCTTCAGAGTCCCCGGGAGGTGCTGCCGGTGAATATTCAGGGGGGACGTCTTGGGGCAGACACACCTGCGGCAGCACGGATTGGTTCATCTGCCCCACGCTGTCTCCGTGGTCGGTGGCACCACAACCACCTTTCGTAACAGCTGCCCAGGGCGAAAACTCCAGGGAGCAGCCTGGACCCAGGCTCGGGCGGCTTCGGCTCCCAAAGCTGAAAGTGCGTTGAATGTGCCTCACCTGCCGAGCGAGGCAGCTTCAGGCATGCTCAGTACAGTCACGATAGCCGCAGTGGGCACCGTGGGGATGGCGTGGCTGCCTGGGAGATTCTGCCACCCAGCGTCCTTAGAGGGCATCGTGCACCGTCGCCAGCCCAGGGAAGGATTGAAAGTCGAAGTGTGGTTTCTACCAAATGTGTATCGCTTTTGCACCATGATGAAGCTGGAAAATTGTAAGTGGAACTGTTGTAAGTGAGGGGCTGTCTGTGTTTATTCTCCCTGGATAAAGAGGGGACCATCCATGGAGTCCTATGTTGCTGGCCAGTGGCCTTGTCCTCCCACCTTGGCCTCTTGTCCCCTCAGCCTGGGCATCCCTGCAGTGGGTGTCTCTGCTGGGCCTGGTCCCCTTCACCCCCCTTCACCCCCCTCCACCCCAGCTGTGGCCCTGCCACCTCCGCCCCGTGGCCCAGCCCGGCTGCCCTCTCTGGGCAGGTCACAGTGGCTGCGCCGTGGCCAACAATGCTGGGTTCTTGCTGCGGCCATGCTGGCCTGGGTCCCTGCTGGGCACCTTGGGGGGATGGGGGGTCTACCTGGGTGGGAGGATGGGTTCTCCAGGGAGCAGTCATGGCCAGCTCAACCCTGGCCTCTCGGTGCTGTCTGGGGACATCCTGGTGTCCAGGGCCCTCCTGGTCCTGTCCGGCTCCCCCCAGTGCACTGTGCAGGTTACGGGATGGTCAGCATGGGCAGTTCTCCCCCTGGCCACGAGGCGGCAGCAAGTCCCCGGGTTTGCGGCAGCGGTGGTTGGTCCCAGGCAGGGCTTTGGGAGGCGCGGTGGCTGAGCATGTATTGGCCATTTTGGGGGTCAGACCGCGGCCGCAGGCCCTCTGGAGCAGCCAGGACGCAGCCAGGAGGGCGGCCTGGGGGCTGTACGGGGTGGGCTGCTTGGAGGAAGTGGGGGCCACCTGGCAGGCCGGGTGGGTCAGGCCAGCTCAGGGAGCAGCAGCCCTGGCGCAGGGGACCCTCAGGGCACTGCAGGTCTCTACCAAGGTGGGCAGGGAGGGCCAGGGGCAGGGGGTGTCACGTGGTGCTTGCTGGGTGGGGCCAGCAGGGTCTGTGCCTGTGGACCCCCACCAGGACCAGGAAGGACCAGCCCCCAGGGCTGGACCCCTAAGTCCTCACCCCAAATAGGCAAACCTGGGTAAACCGAGGCCCAGTCATGGCACCTGCCTCGAAGGTGCTGTGTGCCCAGGTGAGTGAGGTCAGGCGGGGTGCACGACACATGTCCCCTTGCTGGGACGATGGCAGCGTGGGCCCACTCTGCTCTGGCCTCCTGAGGGTCCTCGCAGGAGCTCTTAGGCTGACAGCTTCCCACTCTTAGGACGGGGTGACGGGGCTCTGAGGGCTGCCCTGAACCCGGCTCCCCTTCTCCTTGGCCCTGGCCACCCCACTTTGGGCTTCTGACTGAGCCCTGCCCCCAAGGCACTGGGCCACAGGCACAGCGTCCGATGGGCCGCCCACGCGGGGTTCCACACAGCAGGGCTGGCGTGCCCACCCTGGCGACGGCTGGCAGGAGCAGTGCGGCCCCCAGGGCCACGGTTCACACAGCCCCAGAAGGTCAACGGTTCAGTCTGAGCTGCCTGGTGAGGGTGTCCGGCCAAGCAGGGAGGTGTACAAGTGGCTGCCAACACCTGCCCATGCATGTGTGCCCGGCACCACCTGTGTCTTGGCACATGGGCCCTCCCAGGGCCACTGCCTGCCTGAGGGACTGGTGATGCTCCCAGTGCGTCCGTCTTCTTGGACCCAGAGTCTCACCGCGCCCTTTCAGCACCTGTGGGGTGCGGGGGTGCCACACATGGGCCGCCGAGCGGGATTAGTTGCTGACCCTGCTTGAACCTGGTGTGTGGGGGTGTCTAGAGTCCTGGGTGGTGGGCACTGTGCTCTCTCACTGTGGGAAGATCTTGAGGAGCCAACCTGGGGGCTCCCTGATGTCCACCTGGGCCCTGCCCACCCCCCGCCCTGTCATCGTGTCCAGAGTCTCCCTTTGTAGTGCAGGTAAGTCCTGGACAACATGGCTGCAACTTTCTGTATCAGAGCTCGGGCAGGTGCAGGCAGGAGGGGCTAGGTGCAGGCAGGTGTGGTCAGGAGGAGGCAGATGTGGACAGGTGTGGACAGGTGCAGGCAGGTGTGGGCAGGTGCAGGCAGGAGGGGCAGGTGCAGGCAGGTGTGATCAGGTGCGGCCAGGTGTGGGCAGGTGCAGGCAGGAGGGGGCAGGTGCGGGCAGGTGTGATCAGGTGCGGGCAGGTGTGGGCAGGAGCACAGAGCAGCGCTGTGCCGTCCCACCCCGCCAGGCATGAGGTGTGTGGCGTGCAACTTGGACCTTCTGAGCATCCCTGGGGGGAGGAGCCGGGTCTCACTGACCTCTTCTTCCGCAGGGGCCAGCCTGGCCGGGGCCTGAGGCCACTGGAAGCTGCAAGGCTGTCCTGGCCACAGCACCAGGGTCTGAGCAGCCCATGGTGTCTGAGAAGCGTCCATGCCGGGAGAGGCCCAGGGACAGCAGAGGCCACCTGAGAGCAGATCAGATGCCTCTGTTACCGATCTCTCCTCATGCTCCAATGTCATTGCACGAGTGATTCTGCACTTGGCTGAGATTAAATATTAATACACAGAAAATTTAGAGTGAGATCCCAGGCCTTTAAACAGTTGCTTATGGTACAATTAGAAGCAAATTAATGGTATTGTTAGGAGCAGGTTTGCTGGCAAGGACTGGAGTCAAGCGGAGACCCCGGGGCAGGGACGTTGCATGAGGGGCTGTTGGCTGTTTATCAGGAGTGGGGGGGTGGGATGGGGCATCCTGGGGCCTGAGCAGCCTCTGGCGTGAGCCCCACCCTCCATTTTGGTGTGAACAGGCTCTGGGCGGGGTGGGGTGGGTGACATGGGGGGGCTGGGGTCTGTGTGCAGGGCCCCAGTGGTCACCTCTGCTTCCTGGCGAGACTCCTTGTCCGGCCCTTGTGCCTTGCGGGTGCCCCAGGCCCATCTGGGAGGAGGGGGCCCTGTCCCGGGTGGGGGCTTAGGGACGGGAGGCGCCTGCTCACCTGCCCCGACCTTGGTTGAGGTAGAATTCACACGCCGCACAGTCCGCCCATCCTAGAAGGGTAACTCAAAGGCATTCGGCACATTCCGACATTGTGCAACCATCACCACTAATTCCAGAACATTCTCTCACTCCCAAAGGAAGCCCATGCCCTTCAGCATTCACCCCCCCTTCCCCTCTGCCCAGCCCTTCTCTGTCTCTGTGGATCTGCCTGTTCCGGACGGTCTGCAGGAGGGAATCCCACAACACCTGCCTCCTGGGTGTGGGTGGCTCCCCGGAGCAGTCTCAACCTGTTCCCCTAGAACCAAGCCGCCGAAATTCGCCAGGCCCGGACCGCTCTGCTCCAGGGGCGGTGCATTCCAGGGGCCCGGCCTTGCTGCGGCAGCTCATTGGCACGGCGATGTATGCCGGCAACTGCGGCAGCCACTGTGGGGGGATCACTTATTACGCCTTTTCCCTTAAGGCGGAAAGGGAGGGTCATTGCTTTGGCGAGTGGGACTTGTCCTCTCTCGAGTCCCATGCAAGATGTCACGACGCAGTTGCATGGCTGGGCCGCTCCCCACGGAGTCCTGGTGGCCTCACCTGCCCCTCTGCAGGGTGAGGAACAAAGCAGGTGTGGGGGTGGGGCGGCACCTGGGCGCTGGCCTGGCTGCCAGGAGTTAGGTCAGATCAATTCAGCGCCTTCCTCAGCTGCTTAATCGGGTTTGCAATTAGCAGAGGGCGCTGGCGGCCTGAGGGAGCCGGTGCTGTGCACGCACCCACCCTCGGGGGCCCTGTGCCAGACTGCCCTAATGTGGCATGAAATTAAAGCTCCGTGTTTCTCAACAGCAGAGTTTCCATGTTTCTCCTCCTTGCAAACGCTGCCCCTCCCTGGGGAAGGGGCTGTGCTGGCTGCAGGAACCTCTCCGCAGAAGCCCTCACAGGAGCTGCAGGGTTTTCTTGGCCCCCACCCCCACCCTGCCAAGGCCATCCCAGGCCTGAGCTTTGTGTCTTTGTGGCCTTCTGTGGACACACGGACGGTCCGATGAAGATGGCACTGTGGTGGATGAACAGGGCTCGGAAAGCTCTGAAACCCGCCGGAGCCGCCCGGACTGTCTTCTGCTCACCGTGAGCCGCCACTTGCGCCCTGGGGGCTCCCTCCCAGCCGCCTGTGGGCGCAGCCTCCGGAAGGCATCTCAGCACCTGGGCCCAGCCACCAGCCCTCCTCCTCCTGCATAGGCTGGCCGGCAGGAGGACCAGGCCCGGAGGACAGGGACGGCTCAGCGCGACTAGACGGGAGATGCTGCCTTCTCAGGGCCCCTTCCCCTCCCCCACCCCGTGCCCTCCCAACCCCCGGCGCCCTGCGCGGCTTCCGCTGAGGACGGAGCATCACAGACCAGCGCCAGATAATGTTGCTGCTTGAACACCCGCATCCAAATATTTCTGCGCGCCATGTTAATCCGGAAACCAGATGCCCCTGGAGTAGCCACAGGGTTGGGGATACGGGCATCACACGCACCCGTGGTCTGGCGCTTGGAGAGCCGCTGCTCTTTCGGGGTTGAGGGGCCAAGGATTGCGGGTGAGGCCTGAGGGGAAGGATGGTGGCTTCTGCCCTCTGGTTCCGCCACTCTCGGTCCCGGGAGCAGGTGCGCGAGGGGGGCCCAGCCTCAGCACCGGCAGTGGCCCCCCCACAGCGCAGATGGAGTCGGGCTCGTCTCTTTCCGCGCCAAACCTGTACAGAGCGAGACCGCCAGGGTCCCGGCCCCAAAGAGGGCCTGTCGGTTCGCAGGGAAGGCTGCCGGGTCTCACGCACGGGCCGTGTGGTGTCACGTGAGCTCTGTCCTCTCTGCCCGTTTTCCACACAGGCAACGCCGACCAGGATTGGCAGGAGAAGAGGGAAGTCGCTCGCTCCTCATATCTTGTAGCTAATTATTTAATTACCCTAATTTAAAGTTTTACTAGATTTAGCATCAAAACATAAAAATCTTGTGATTGCAGCGTCAGAAAGCAATAATGCAATTAGCTTGTTGGGGTAACATATTAGCTCCCCTGCTTGCCAGGCGCGGATCCTCGGTGGGCGCATGTCTGGGGCCCGGCTGCGGCAGGTGGCGCTCAGCTCCTTTGTGCAGGGCTCCGAGGCCCTGGTGGGATCTGGCCCGTGGCTCCGTCCTCCCCGGGGTCCCGCGTGGGGATGTGCACCTCGCCATGCACAGGGCAGGCCCGCCTCGCTCCCGGAGCTCCCCTCGCCCCGCCGCGGCCTTGGCGCAGTGAGGCTGCCCAGGGCTCAGCCAGGCAGAGGCGCTGTCCTGAGGCTGCGCATGCCAGGCACCTGCTCGCCAGGAGGAGGACTCAGGACAGGTTTTCTCTAAACCACAAGTTCTTCCCAGAACTCCGGAGTACGATTCCAATCTTGTTTGCAGAGTTACCAAACCCCATTTTTGTCACCGCTCTTTGCCGAGAGAGTAGCTTCCTCCCTCCCTTCTCCCTCCTCCCCTCTCCTGCCTTTGCAGGTCACCTGTTTGCAGCATCTGCACCCCCCCACGGAGGGTGGTGCACCCCCGGAATCCCCCCTCTTTGGGGGGGATGCCTTGTATCCCAGAGACCTGCCTGCCCCCTTCGGAAACCCTTGCGATCCTGGTCTTGGGACTGGCTTCAGGGAAAGTGGCCATGGTGGGAATTGGGGGCAGGAAGGCCCCCGTTAATGCGGGGCCCGGGTGAGTGGGGCAATTCTCTTGGATCTGGGGTGTCCAGGGGTGTCTGTCTGCACACGCAAAGCTGTCTGGGCACACGGGGTCTCTCAGGCACACACGAGTGCAGGTGAGAACCATGAGCTTCCGACGCTAACCGGGGCACATGGGGACAGGAGGGCTCACACATACCCCACCCCCGGCCCTGCAGACCCCGACCACGTGGCAGCTGTGCCCGGTGGGCAGAAGGGCAGCTTTGATGCCGGGCACCAGCCTCCGGCCGAGAGCCTGACCTCCCAGCTCCCTTTGCCGGGCAGGGGGTGCTCACTCCATGTGCGGCGCAGAGCGCATGGCCAGCCCCGGACGGGGTCTCGTCCAGGCTCCCCGGGCAACGCCCCCCACTCGTCTACTCACCGGCCCCCGAGGCCGTTGCAGGGTGATTAAGTGTGGTCACTTTGGGAACAGCCATGAAGTCAGTTCACGCCTGGGTGCCCGTGTTTTGGGGTCCTCGATGCAAGGACGTATGTGCAGAGAGCTGTGCCATGTCCCCTACAAAGTTCATGCTGAGACTTGACCCCACAAGGCAGCATTAAGACGGAGCCTTCGGGAGGCGAGGGGGTCCTGCCGGCTCTCCCAGGAGTGGATGAGCGCTCATGAACGGGCCGTTCCCACCCCTCCTGCGGAGCGAGGACATGGCATCTGCCGCCCCCGTGACACAGCGACCCGGCGCCGTCTTGGGAGCAGAGCGTGGCCCTCGCCCAGCATGGACCTGCCTTGAGCTCAGGCCTCCCAGCCTCCAGTGCCGGAGAAATACATTGCCCAGTCTCGGGCATTTTGTTAGTGCAGCACAAACACGCTAAGACGG
Source organism: Cheirogaleus major (assembly GCA_963574435.1). NCBI lineage: Eukaryota > Metazoa > Chordata > Mammalia > Primates > Cheirogaleidae > Cheirogaleus > Cheirogaleus major. Next base: position 18,479 of record CAUYPO010098234.1, on the reverse strand, counting down.
CGTGGTAGGAGTTTCTAGAAGCTACAGCTCTGCCGGTTAAACAAGGAGAAAATGTGGAGATGGGAGGGCGGAGTGTGGAAGGGGACCCTGCCCAGGAAGGTCCTGGCAGCTTCCTGGCTCCACTCACCTTCACTTTCCAGCTTTCTCAGAACCGGCAAATCTTGATGTCTTCATTTTCCTCTTGGGGGTTGACTTGGTGGGTTGTTCTGGGCTCTGCTCTGGGGCTGGTAGGGGCTGGGCGTTGGGTCGGTCTGGGCTCTGCTCTGGGGCTGGTCGGGGCTGGGCGATGGGTCGGTCCGGGCTCTGCTCCCTGGCACTGGACTCCCAGAGCCAGCTGCCCCTCACCCTGTGGGCACTGGGCTCTTCTGGGTCTGCTCTGTCTGCTTTTCAACAGGTGTTTAGATTTTAAGTGCCTCTCAAGATGCCGAGCTTAATTCATTAGCGTTTCTTAAAAACAATTAGGGTCTCTGGCAGGCCCTGGAACAGAGCAGGGTCTGCCAGGCGCAGGCAGAGCCCGGCAGCGAAGAGACACTCAGGTCCCCGAGCGTCGGGAACGAGGACTTGTGGTGCCAGGCTGCCGGCTAATTAGATCCACGTCAGCTCCGGGGGGCGGCTGAGGCGGCATCGAACTCAGCGCAGCCGTGGCCAGGCTTTGCGCTGAGCATTTGGCAGGACAGGACACAGCCGGCTGCACTGGGCTCGTGTCCCCCAAGTTCCGGGACCCGAGGACCTGCCTGCTGTCACCTGTAGCTCAGCAGCCTCCCCGTCCCTGTGCCCGTCTAGAGGAAAGAGAAGCAAAGACCCTTGTGGTGTCCACCAGGGACAAGGTGGCCTCGAGACCTGGGAGGACGATGTTAATAACAGGCTGCTGAAAACCCGCCCCGCTGAGGACACAGGTGTGACGAATTCTCCAAATAAGGGCTTAACTGCCCCCAGGTGGGTGCTGGAGCAGAGCCTCGAAGGCGGGGAGGGAGGGCTCGCCGTGACTCGAAGTTCTCTGTGTCTCTGCGTGGCCCTGAGCGTGGAAGCCCCTCTCAGGAGACCAAGTGGGCCGTCACCCACCTGGACACAGGTACTCCTGACACCCTGCGGGTTTCGTGTATTTACGGTGTTTGTGGGCCCCTGGTGCGGTGGGCCGGCAGTGGGAGGAGGTGGGGCTGGGGAGAGCGTCTGCCGCCCCCTTTCCTGGAACAGGAGCCCTGCTGGGCAGAGCTTGCGGCCAGGTTCTCTCTGGCCTCTCTCTGGCCAGTATGTCAGTGTGCAAGAGTGTGAGTATACATGCGTGCTCTGCTCAGCGAGCACGTGTGTATGTGCGCGTGTTGTGAGCGTGTGTGCATGTAGGTGTGCGTGTGAGTATATGTGAGCCTGTGTGTGTGAGTGTGCGTGCGTGCGATCGTGTGTGAGTGTGCAAGAGTGTGCGTGTGTGTTGTTAAAACGGGCAGCGATTCCGAGAGGCAGGGACAGGAGGGGAGGGCAGTGCAGCTGGACTGGGACCCAACCTCAGGGCCGGCTGGCTGGAGGGTGCGGGGAGGGACCAGGCTGGGGCCCAGGTGCCCCGAGGACCGAGAGGCACCCTGAGGGGAGAAGGGCCCCATCCAGCATTGGTTCCCTGAGAAACAAAGGGGGGTCTATTTTGTTTGTAAAAAGCTGATTACCATAGATAAATGTATCTAATTAGTCTCATTTGCTGACACACAAGCCTTTAATTGCCAGTTGAATAATTAGACATATCTGCATATGCAAATGAACGCAGTCATACCCTATGTCAGCCTTGAACATGATTCCTCCAGAGACAAATAATTCTATTTCTGGAAAGACTGTGACATATTAATTTACATAGACAAATAACTTTATTTAGAATCTGCAACTCGTGTTTGTTTACGTAAAGCGGTGGCTGGGGAGTGGAAGCCACCCTGCTGCAGAGACATCTGGGCCCTAACCTGTGAGGGGTCCCCGTGGGCTCCCTCGGGTGGCACCTGTGGGCGGGGACTTCCTGGCCCTCCTGGGGACCGGCTACAAGCCAAGGACACAGGCCTGCCCCAACATGGCCAGCAGCTCTGGCCTGGGGGCAGACGGGACGGGGCAGGGGCTGTCGGCCCCCCCAGCCAGGTGCCCAGGCCTGGACTGGCCGGGCTGTGCGCTGCGTCCCAGGGGGCTGCCGGTCCTTGGTGCTCGGACCAGGTGGGCCGCACGGTCTCTGGTCCTGGCTCCACACACCTGTGGGCTGCCCCTCCCAGGCCCACTGTCACCCTCCGTGGGACCCATGTCCTGGCGGCCTCAGCACGGCCTGGGTGGGGGGCTCGGGGCCCTGTCCCTGTGCAGACCCCCCAGACTCTGCTTTTGGTGGAGCCCTCTGACCCCTTGGGCAGCCCCAGGTGACTGCCCTTGGCATCCTCCGTGTCCCACTGCTGGGGAGCCACCTACAGGGGCACGTGGGGCCTGGGCCCACAAGGTGGGATGCGGGGCTGCGTCCCAGGCAGAGCCAGGCTTGCGGGCAGTGGGTGGCCCAGCCTCTCCGTCACCCCTTCTTCCTCCCCTGGGCCTGGGGGCTCTCCTGGGCTTCTCCGGGGGCAGAGCGTTAGGCATGTGACTCCGGCGGGGAGAGGATGGTGGCATCCTGCCTCCAGATGCCTCATGGCAGCCCATCGCCTTGGCAACCGCCCCGGTGACTCTGGCAGGAGCTGACACTGTCCCAGTTCACCCCTGAGGCCCCTTCTGTCCTTCTCCTCTCCCCCGCGGGGAGCCACGGTGGCTGGGCCGGCCGGCAGAGGGCAGCAGAGGGCCGGCCGCTGGAATAGACCACGCTGGGGGCTCCACGTCCCCCAGAGTCCTCTGGGGAGAACAGCGCACAGGTGACAGCCATTAGCTGGGCGGGTCCACAGGGACGGGGAGGAGGCGTCACCACTGCCACCAGTGCTAGCCCTTCGTGCATCTGGTGGCATTTGTCCTTGGGCGAGTTGAGGGGACCCCATGAGGTCACCAGGGCAGCCTCCAGGGCCGGGGTCTGTGGCCCCATCTGGACTCCCAGGTTCTCACTCAGGGGTTCCCTCGCTCGCTCACTCATGAATTCACACACTCATTCATTGATTTGCTCACTCATTTGTTCACACATTCATTCATTCATTCACTCGCTCACTCATTTATTCATTTACTCACTCATTCACACACACGGGAAGAGCAAGGTAGCGTTTCCTCCCCTTTCAGACCTCTGCCAGAAGCAGCATCCAGTTCTCTGGCGAGAAAGACCCGCCTGAGGAGAAGACTTCCCTTGCCTTGCGTAGGTGGAGGCCCCGGCCAGGGCGGGGCAGAGGGTGTCAGCCCTGGGGCCTGAGCAGCCCCAGCGCCCAGGGGAAGGCACATGGGGCGGGGGCCCCAATCTCCCATCAGATCCAGGTGGGCTGGGGGTGCCTGGGTGCAGGAGAGTCCTGATCTCGGCCCCACCTGCCCTGCCCCTCCCCACCTGTGACTAACCCAAGGGGGCGCCTGCCGGACCCACAGTGTGTTCTGGGCATTTCCAAGAAAGCAGGAAAGTTCTCAAAGGTTCCCCTGTCCCGGCTGCCTCGCTCCCGGCATCCTTAACCTGAGTCTCGGGGCTGTCGACTGGAATTCAGGGTTCCTGCAGTTGGGGGCCTTGTTGCCCCCAGCCCCTCCCTACCTCTCCAGGGCGGAACTGGGGGTGGGGATTGTGGTCTCAGACGGGTTGTCCTCAGGGCTGTTCTACTTTTTTTCCTCTAATTTTGTTTATTGTGTAAATTACCACAGAATTTACCATTTACCTATTTTTTAGTGTGCATTTCAGCGGCATTAAACACTTTCCCATCACCCGCAGCCATCGCTGGCATCCACCTCCAGAACCGCTCGGCCTCCCGAACGGTCCGGCCCCACGGACCCACCTCCCACCCCCGGCCCCTGGCGCCGTTCTCTGCTCTGTCTCCTGAGGTCCCCCAGTGCCCTCCCACGCAGTGCCCACGGCGTGTGTCCTTGGTGACTGCTCACTTCATTCGTCCCCACATCCTTGAGGTTCATCTGTGCCGAAGCATCTGTCAAAGCCCCCTTTGCAAGGCCGGACACTGCCCCGCCACACGGACGGCCGCGTCTTGTCTGTTCGTTCACCTGCCAGCAACACGGAGTGGCTCCCACGTTCTACCTGCTGTGAACAGAGCTGCTGGGAACATGGGTGTGCACATCTCTTCAAGACCCGCTTCCGGCTCTCTCGTGCACCCACAGTGGCATTGCTGGACCCGGTGGAAATTTCGTGTTTAATGTTTTGAGGAACTGCCGTCGGCTTCCCGTGGGGGGCGGGGCGGCGCCACTGGTCGTCCTTCTGACAGCGCAGGGCCCAGCCTGCCGCGCCCTCACCAGCGCGGGTCGTTTCTGTTCTTCCCTGCAGCCGACCCAGGGGTGTGAGGCGGGTCCCGCTGTGGTTCTGGTCTGTGTTTCCCTGGTGGCTGGCGGGCACACCTGTGCATGCTCACCTGTGTGTCTCTTTGGAGAAATGTCTGTTCACACCCTTCGCCCAGGTTCGAGTCAGGTGTTTTGCTGTTGAGCAACAGGAGGTCTCTCCGTGTCCCGGGTACCAGTCCTTTATCAGAGACGTGCTTTGCAAACGTGTTCCCGTTCTCTGGGTGCCCTTTTTACTCTGTTGATAATTGTCTTCTAATGCACACCATTTTAAAATTTTTATGAAATCCAATTTGTCTATTTTTTCTTTTATTGCCTGGGCCTTTGGTGTCTCACCCAAGAAATCGTTGCCAAATCCAACGATGCAAAGCCTTTGCCGGGCTGTTTTGCCTTATTTCTAGGGAGATGTTCAGCTGCACAAGCCGGGGCTCGTCTTGGGGGAGCAGGCTCTGAGAGCCGAGGCTGCGCGAGGCGTTGGCGAGGCCTCCGCGGGCCTCGAGGGCCCCAGCAGAACAGGCCCCAATCGTGTCCGAACAGCAGCCGTGGCTTGGACAGCTCAGACCACAGTCCGGGGGGGCGGGGTGCCCCTCACTGGGGATCAGCCGTGCCTCAGAAAGAGCCTCAGATCCTGGGAACAATATTTCCTGGGGCACAGAGGGGCCTCGCGCCTGGGGGGCCTGCTTTCGTGCTGGCCGCCAGAGCAGGGCACTCTGAGGCCGCCCATGAGCTGCTGCCCAGTGAGCACAGCCCTGCAGCGTGGAGCTGGGGGAGGAGGCGAAGGGGGCTGGAAGCTTCTGGAAGCTCAGCACAGGGGCAGGGCTGATCTCAGGAGTGGCACCCAGCTAAGACCCAGGGGAGTCAAACACCTTTCAGGTGACATCAGCCTCTCAGCTGCTGCGTGGGAGGCCCACGGTGGCTTCCTGCTGAGAGTCCCTGGCGCCCTGAGTTCCTAACAAAGAAATGCTCTGCCCCTTTTCCTAGCATGAGGGGCTGGCCGAGCTGGGTCTATGGGGCTGACACCCCTACACTGTGCCATTTTCCCGTCAATACTCAACTGTGTCATCCTGAATCAGCTGAAAAAAAAAAAAAACCCACTTACTTTGATTCACTGCACAGTCAGGAGACACGGGTTTAGATACCGTTGTGTGGTGTCCCCAAACGTGGGTCCGCGGCATTGTCTCTGCAGGTTCTGTCCAGAAACAGTCTCTGGGTCAGATTTAGCTTTTAGAACCAGGACCCACAGCGTTGATCCTGGACCCCACCGACGGCACACGGCTCCCACCCGCCGAGGCCAGGCCGGGGCTGGTCGGTGTGCGAGGATCGAAACAGTCATTTGAAGGGCGTTTCAAGGGCATTCAAGGGCACAGCCATTGGGGAGAATTACACTGCAGTGGAACAGTGTAGGGGTGCTTCTGTTCAGGAATCAGAGGGGTTGTCAAAAGCAGGGACTGTCCTCCCCCAACCTGCGGGGCGGCACCGGGGCGTGGCGCACACTTCGCTTTGTCCTTCTGGTGGTCAAGGCGGCCCCACGCAGTGCTTGCATAATCCCCCAGGACCGTGGGCAGCAGCAACCCTGGGGCTGGATGTTCCCTTGTGTGCTGCAGGAGGGAGCAGGAGGCCATGGCTCAGCGTGGGCACGGGCCGGGCGTGGGCACACCGGGATGCCTTGCAGTTCGAGCTGACTGCCTTCTAGGTGGAGGAGCGAGGAGGGAAGGCCCCTCCAGGTGGAGGCCCCCAGACTCTAGGACTGACATCCCCTTGGGCTGTTTCTTTGGATTAAACTTCTCCTGCCTGGGCCCCCTCACTAGGGCTGGCATGGGGGAGTGGGAAGGGGAGCCAGCCTGCTGCCCCCCGACCCCCACAGCGAGGCGGGAGCTGGACTTCTCCGTGTGCGTTTGATGCAGCCAGCGATGCGAGGGGCAGGCCAGCGGTCCCCAGGTCTCTGGACACGGAGCCTGGAGTCAGCCAAGCCACACTGGGATGTGTGTTTGGGAGTCCAGGACTATAAAGGGGGGACCTTGGCTTTCCTGCCACCATGGATACCGTGGCACAAACCGCATCATACATATGGCGCAAACCTTGCTCCGACACAACCACGGCGGGGCGCAGGGGCACCACTGTCCAAGGAGGCTGTGTGGGGTCAGGAGGGAGGGCCAGGCTCCCTGCCACCCAGTGGAGGCAGCAGCTTTGGGGGACACAGGGCCCTTGCTCTGCGTGCGTCCACACCCAGCCTCCCAGGGCAGCTGGACCTGCTCCATTCGTGGGCTCTTGGCTTTCAAAACCTGCTGGCTGGAGGCCAGTTTGAATTCCTGGCCTAGAGAGGCTCCTGCTCCCCTCAAGGAAGCCAAGCTGCCATCTCTCATTGGAGGCTCGTGTGGAAAAGGCCCAGTGGAGGAGGACCAGCTCGAGGAAGCACAAGGAGGCCGGCTGGGGCTGGCTGCTCGCACGGGGATGGTGGCTGCCCGGCCTGGAGTGGGGCCAGGACCTGTGCCCAGCAGTCCCCAGGGTGGGGCGGCTGAGCTGCCTGGTCTGCCGTCCACGGTTCTGGGACCAGGCAGGGACTCAGCTCTGTGCCTGGGGCCCTCTCCAAGGTGCTGATGATGCATGTTCCAGCCTTTGTTCGCTCTGCCAGCCTGGAGACCTTCGTGCACTTGGACAAACCCCAGCTGAGCTGGACCCGGCTTTAACACAGCAATGGATGGTGGTCCCGCCGTGTGTCTTGGGGAACATCCGTCTTTTATGAGCCTCAGTCAGACCTTGAGCCTTCCCTGCTCCAGCCCCTCCTCTTTCCTCCTCCCTCCCTCCCTCCTCCCACGGCAATTCCCTGAAGGAGTGGAGTCGGGAGATCCTCCCCTGCTTGGCCCCCTGAGAAGGTGATGTGGAGATGTCAGGTTGATACTGGGAGTTGGGGTCCAGGCAGGTAGGCAGAGCAGACACACCTTGGACACCTGGTGTGGTCCCCACACTCTACCAGGGAGCCTGTTCTCTGGCGCAGTCACTGGTCCTGACACTGAGTTTATGCTGAAACGCAGAGTCCCAGGAGGCTGGGCCGATTCCCTCTGCTCCCAGTCCCACCTAATGAAACAAAATGCTCAGCCAAATAACGGTTTTTGCTCTTTTAGAATCTGCATGCGGCCATTTGCACATGCCTGGAGTCCCTCCTACCACCAGGAAGCAAAGACCCAAGCCTGTGGCGGTTCACACAGCCCGTGTTGCTGGGCTTCTCATGTCACACGTGACAAGCATGTGCCTGGTACTATGTCTCCCGTGCCCAGCACCAGTCGTACAACTCTGACCCTACTCCTGGTCCTTGTCATTGGGAGGGAACAGGTGCAGCGTGGGGGTTGGGGACAGGCTGGGGGCCGAGAGCTGGCTGTGAGTGGAGGTGGCCCGAGCGCAACTCTGTGCCAGGTGCGTGGAGCTGCCAACCCCATTCTTGACAGAGGCCAGGTGGGAGCATGGCGGGGGCGTGGGGTTGGACAACCCCTGCCCTCAGCGGGGTGCTGGCTCTGCAGGGAGGGTGTGACCCTGGGGATCCGGGAAGAGCAAGTCGCTTGTTTTGGAGCCACTGCGTATTTCTTAGCTTCCCACTCTGCGCCGTGGCCGCGCCTCGCGGGACTTGCTGCTGTAACCGTGGTTCCCTGGTCCGAGCTCGTGGCCGTCTGCATCCTTCGTTTCCAGCTCAGGGCTGCGCAGCGGAGAGCACATGACGCAGGCTGGGCGAGAGAGCCCCGGGGGAGGGACACACGCAGCTCAGCCTGTGACCCCCCCCACATTCCAGCCAGCCCTGTCCCTGCCAGGGGCGCTGGGGAGAGGCACAGCTGCTCCCTCCCTGTCCGGTCCCAGCCCTTCCTGGTGGTCGGGCCTGGGCAGTCGCTGGTCTCCAAGCCCACCAGACAGAAGGCTGAGTCAGAGCCTGGTGAGGCCAACATCGATTTGCCCCCAACCCCCTTCCGGCTTGCGGAATGATCCCAAGAAAGCCGGAGAAAGTGCTCACTGGGCCACACAGTGGATCCCTGAAGGCCGGTCCAGGACAGGCCCCGCCCCGCCCCCCACAGCCCAAGGCCACCTCTGCTGGGTGGTCATTCCAGCCACATTCGGCCCTGGAGCCTTGGACCACAGCGAGAGGCTGACTGGGCTCCCCAGGCAGGAGTCCTTTCCCGGCTGGCCCTGCCACCTCCCTCCGGCCGTCCCCATATACTCCCAACCCCCTCCCCGCCGGCCTGCCCCCACCAACTCCTGGGGCCACTGCCCTGGGGCCACTGCCCTGCGCCCTGATGGCTGCGGGCGAATCTGCCAGGTGGCCGCAAGAAAAGGAGGTGGCCGCATGGAAAGGAGGTGGCCCACTGGTCTTGGTGCTGCGGGGAGCTAGGTGCCGAGGGGAGCGGGCAGCGGCAGAGCAGAAGCGAGCCCATCCAGTGGGGCCAGTCCCGAGGATGAGGATGCTGAGCTGTGAGCCAGGGCGGGAGGGGACAGCTGGTGGGGGGAGGGACAGTTAGTCAAGGGGAGGTCTCGAGGCTGGTCCCAGCAGGACAGACTGTCCCCTGCACGAGCAACTTCCCACCAGGCCCTTTCTCTTCTCCCTCCCTCCGGGGCGGGCAGGGGACACCAAGGGTCAGTCTGGGTTGGGGCAACCAAGCCTGTGGGGGGGTGGGGGCGAGGGTCCTGTAAGCTGCCTCCCTGCTCAGGCTGGGGGCAGGGAATGTTGGGGTTTCCAGTCCCCAAACACAGCTGCTTACTGGCAGGGTTAGGGTTAGGGTTAGGAATAGCCAAGGGTTAGCCTGTTGCGCCGCACCCCCACCCGCAGGGCCTGGGAATCTGACCCCACGACCCTTTTTACAAACTTACGAATCAGAGAAACTAACCCAGATTCTGCGATTCCTCTGACAAACCTAGAAATATGTAAATACCGAACCCTCTTCCTGCAGTCACTAAAACAAATGGAAACACATTTATTAGCATAGAGATGAGTTTAATCAAATCAGCCCAAGTACAAATTAGCCACAGGAAATGTAATGAGCTGGGAATTAATTATCGGTGTAATGGTAATCTCGCCTGCTGTGGGCCTCCCGTTCTCCCGCCACCTCCCCGCAGGCCCACCGTCAGTCCGGAGGCCCCCCAACCCTGGAGTGGGATCTGAGTCTGTTGGGGGTCCCTCCCTGTGTTTGGGGGGCTGTCCTTCTGGGGAAGGGTGGGGGAGGGGAGGGGACCCTCCCAGTGTTGAGGTCCCAGCAGCTCCTGTCCTTCGAGGTGGGAAGTGGGATTTGGTCGTGTGGGGCCCCTACCTGAGCCGGAGGGGCCCAGACGACCAGCACATTTCCAGTCTGGGGGCGGGACCCCCGGTCTCCTGCACGGGAGGCCGAGACAGCCATCAGTCACAGTGGGACAGTCAGCGACAAACTGGGACCCCTTCCACTTTGCAGAGCGGGCCGTGAGTCTGGGTCCCTGGTGCTCCCAGGGCTCTGGGGGCACCTGCGTGGCCCGGCTTACCCAGGGGGTGGTGCGGCCTCCCTGCTGGGCTGTCCTGGGGCGGCCAAACACACCGGGTCCCCAGGATCTGCCAGCGTGGGTCCTGAGGGCTTTTCCCCTATAGCTGCTGCTGTTTGGGGAGGAGCCCCCCCATTTCCAGGTGGGTTTCTCAGAAGCCTCCCCAGGAGGAGACCCCCCTCAGAGTTTCATATCTTAACAGTTTTTAAACTCTGACCCTGGGGAAGGCGGGACAGTCAGGTGTGTGCACCTTTACAGTGTTTTCTGTCTGTTCAGAAGGGCGTGCAGCTGGGCGATGTGTATCCACAAGGCGAACTTTGGGAGCACAAGACGTTTTTGACTTTCACACTTTGCCATAATCTTGTGGGCACCTTGTAGCCGTCTCAGGGCAGATTTTGAAGTTATTGCTGTAACTTGTTAATTTAACAGATTTCATGTCACCTAAGGAAAAACTACTCAATGACATTTTTGGGAGGTTTTGAGTTTGTCTCATTTCTGTGCGGGTCCCAGATCAATTGCCCTTGGCGGGTGAGGTGGGGAGAGTTGCTGTGGGGTGGGGGAGGGGTGCAGTGGGGTAGGAGTTGGGAAGGGGAGGGGCATAGTGGGGTGGAGGTTGGGAAGGGAAGGGGTGAGGTCAGTGGGGGGGAGGGGTGCATTGGGGTGAGGGTGGGAAGGGGAAGGGTGTAGTGGGGTGGGGGTGGGAAGGGTGCAGTGGAATGGGAGTGGGGAAGGGAGGGGTGCAGTGGAGTGGAGTGGGGGAGGGGTGCAGGGGATGGGAGTGGGGAAGGGAGGGGTGTAGTGGGGTAAGGGTGGGGAGGGGAGCAGGGGTGGGGGTGGGGAGGGGTGCAGAGGGTTGGATGGAGAGGAGAGGGGTATATTGGGGAGAGGTGCAGTGGGGTGCCCCCAGCCCTGCCCTGTGGAGGCCTGGGCGGAGGCCAGGTGGCCTCTGGAGTGGGCTGAGGGAGGCTCTGCCAGCGTTTGCCCCTGAGGAAGTGTTCTTGCCTTCAGGACACAGAAGGCTGCACACCCCTTGCCTTTGTCTCCTTTTTTGTGTGCTAAGGCGTTTTCTCAGGATGCAAAAATGCTGCAGGCCTTGCAGGAGGAAAAGAAAACTGGTGACCTTTACACTCCGGGTTGCACAGACTGCGGTTAAGGCGGCTGCCTTAGGTGTTTGTCCCGCTTGCAAAAGTGAAGTCAGAGGAACTGAAAGGCCAAATGAGGCCTCAAACATTTTCATTTTCTTTCGCATTTTAGGCAAAGAAGTTAGGGACAAGTGAGATACTTTATCTGTCATTTTTAAGAAAGCGTAAAACGCTGAGGCTATAACAAGCTCGTTAATCCTGGAAGCTGGAGGAGGCCCGTTTTTTCCCTTAATGTCCATGTTTGGAATAGCGTTTGGGCCTCCAGGTCTCTGGAAGGTGGTCATTGCTGCCAAACCAACTTCTTTAACGTTGCTGTCGGTGACAACAATAGTGACGATAAAGGTTTGAATAGCAGCTGACACTCACATCACCTGCTGTGTTCCTCGACTGTCCTGAGCACTTCCCACCTGTCTCGATTACCGCTGCTGTGACAACCACCCCAGAGCGCACTGGCTTAAAACACGAGACTTTATTGTGATCAGGGCTATGCCATGTGGGCGCAACTCGAGGGGTCAGCTTGTCTCTGTCTGGGCAGTCCGACCCTGTCTGGAGGACCCACTCCCGGGACACCCGTGCACGGCTGTCGGGTGGTGACGGCTGGTGGAGCCTCTTCCCGGGCAGCTTGCGCGTCCACATGGCCTGTGGCCGGGTTCCAGGAGCAAGTGTCCCAGGAGACGGGAAGTGGAAGCTGCCAGTTTCTTAGGGCCTAGGCCGGGAAAATGGTACAGCATCCTTCCGCTGTATTGGATCTTTTTTCCATTTTTAAAAATTGTGGTAAAATATACATAACAAAATTTACCATCTTAACCATTTTAAGTAGTATTGAACATATTCATAATGTTCTGCAACCATCAGCACCATCCACCTCCAGAACTCTTCATCTTGTAAAACTGAAGCTCTGTCCCCATGAAACCCTACCCTTAACCCTAACTTAACCCTAACCCTAACTCTTCCCCCATCCAAACACCTCCCCCCAGGACCCTCTCCTCCAACATTGGGGGTCAAATTTCAACATGAGACTTGGTGAGGCCAAACAAATCCTATCCAAACCCCATAGCAGTTTTCTTCTGAGAGATTATTTTATGTCCAACAGTTAGGCCTTTGATCGATTTCAGTTCATTTTTGAATATTTTGTTAGGTGAGGGTCCAACCTCATTCTTTGGCACGTGGATGTCCAGTTTAACCATTGATCGAAAGGATGGTCCATTCCCATGGAATGGTCTTGTGAAAAATCATCTGACTGTGTGTGCTTCTGTGTTCTCCGATCTGCTCCGTTGGTCTGTGTGTCTGTTTTCATGCCAGCGCCAGAGTATTCTGATCACGGAAGATTTGTAGTCACTGTTGAAACTAGGAGGCGCGAGTCCCCCAGCTTTGTTCTTCTTTTCCAGGGTTGCTTTTGCAATCTCGGGTTCCTTGAGATTCCCTATGAATTTTAGGATGGATTTTTCTATTTCTGCCAAAAAATGTTGCTGAGATTTTGATAGGGATTGTATTAAATTTGTAGATTGCTTTGGGTAGTATTGACATTTTAACAATATTAAGTCAATCCACAAACACGGGGTATGTTGCCATTTATTTGTGTCTTCTTTCATTTCTTTCAGTAATGTTTCTGCTCCTTGGTTAGGTTAATTCCTAGGTATTTTATTCTTTTTATGATATTATAAATGGAATTTTTTTCTTAGTCTCCTTTCCAGATTGTTCGTTGTTAGCGTACAGAAATGCAACTGATTTTTGCATGTTGACTTTGTGTCCTGCTACTTTGCTGAATTCATTTATTAGTTCTCTGATCATTTTTGTGTGTGTGGAATATTTAGGGCTTTCTACATATAAGATGATATCATCTGCAAAAAGATATTGTTTTAGTTCTTTTTTCCAGTTCTATTTCTTTTTCTTGTCTAATGTTCTGGGTAGAACTTCCTGTGCCGTGTTGAACAGAAGTGGAGGAAACAGGCAGCCTTGTCCCTTGTCTCAGAGGAAAATCTCTGTCTTTCCCCGTGGAGTGTGATCCTCACTGTGAGTTTCTTATACGTGGGTTTTATTATATTGAGGTAGTTTCATTCTGTTCCGAGCCTGTTGAGTGTTTTTATCATGAGAGGGTTTTGTATTTTGCCAAATGCCTTTTCTGTGTCATTTGAGATGATCATGTGGTTTTTCCTTCATCCTGTTGCTGTGTGTGTTACACTGAGTGCTGTTTGTGTGTTGAGCCGTCCCTGCATCCCAGGAATAAATCCCACTTGGTCATGGTACATAGTCTGTTTCATACACTGCTGAGTTTGGTTTGCTGTATTTCATTGAGGATTTTGCATCAATATTCATAAAAGATATTGGTCTGTACTTCATCCTGTTGTAGTCAGAGAAGATGTTTTTATGTGACATTTATCTTTTAGAATCTACTGACACTTAACTGTGGCCTAACATACATATGTTCTATCCTGGAAATCGCCCTGCTTAAGAAGAGTGTATGTGCTTTCACTGTGGGTGGCGTGTTCTGTACACGTCTCTTCTATGTAGCAAGTGCATTGCACTGCTTACGTGTTCTGTTTCCATGTGTGTCTTCTGTGTGGTTCGTCCGTCCCTTACTGAGAAGGCGTAGTGAAATCTCCATCCATTACTGTTGGACTGTGTTTCCCTTCGGTTCTGTCAGTTTTCCCTGCGTACGTCTGGTGGTCTGTTTTTAGGTGCGTAAACGCTAACACTCCTCGCGTCTTCTTGCTGTTTGGAACCTTTTATTAATATGTAGTGTCCTTTGTCTTTGCTCTTCTTTGTCTCTTTTTAAACGCAAACCCTATTTTGTCTCCTAATATGGCCACCGCTGCTGTCTTTTGGGTACTATTTGGGTGGGACACTTTTCCATCCCTTTACCGTCGCTCTGTCTGTGCCTTAGATCCAAGGTGGGTCTCTTGCGGGCGGCGTGCAGTTGGATTGTGTGGTCTCACCTGCTCTTCCAGTCTCGGTCTTCTGATCAGAGAGCGGATCCATTGGCATTTACAGTAGCGTCAGGTAAGGACGGACAGACTTCTGTCATTCGCTGTGTTTTCCCTGCGCCTTAGAGCTCTTTGTCCCTCCTTTCCTGCACTAGTGTCTTTTGATTTAGATTTTTTTTTTAGTGAAATGTTTAAATGTCTTTCTCATTTCCTTCTGTGTGCATTCTACAGCTGTTTTCCTGTGGGGGCCATGGGATCACATCGAACGTCTTAAAGTTCCCATTTGGATCCATCCCAGCTTAACGTCAGCGACACCCGGAGTCTGCTCCTGTGCGGCTCTGTCCCCTTCAGTTACTAATGGCACACAATCATGTCTGACCTAACAGTTCTTTCAAATGCATTAGTCTCTTAAACTATGTAGACAACGAAGTGCGGAGCTATAAACCAAAGTTACAGTAATACTAGTTTTTAGACTAATAGCTGTTTTTTCCTAAAAAGCCTTAGTCTCTTAAGTCATGTAGAAAACAAAAGTGAAATTACAAACGGTTGTTACAGTGACACCAGCTTTTACAACTGCTCATGTGTCCTCCTTTGTTGAGATCTTTGTTTCTTCACGCGGCTTCTGGTCCCTGGCTGGTGTCCCTTCGTTTCGTCCTGCGGGACTCGCTCTCACGGTTCCTGCGGGGCAAGTCTAGTGCCGACAAACCCCTCGGCTTCTGTTCATACAGGGATGTCTTACCCTCTCCCTTGTTTCTGAAGGAGGGCGCTGCCAGACAGGATTCTTGTCTTTTTCTTTTAGCACTTTGAGCAGACCGGCATCACGCCTGCTGCCTGACCTTCCGGAAGTCCAGCCGGGCCAGGCCAAGGGTGTCCCGTGTGAGTGTCACAATAAGCACACCCTGACGAATTTGAACCATGTCCCCAAATAGCCACATAGTTACCGCTGAACCTGTGCAACCTCAGAAATAACAGTTGGGCAGGGCTGGCCCCCCGCAAGGAGCGAGTGGGTGCAGCCCCCAGGGTGGGAGGGGCCAGGACCCCTGCTCCTCACCGCAGACTCCCGTGGCTTCCCCACGACTCGGGTGTAGATGCCCCCCACCCCCGCCCAGCCTGCTCCTCAGGCCCCACCCAGCCCCCAGGCTGGCATGGCCGTTGCCCGACGGAGGGGCAAAGTCCTATACAGGCCAGGGCACACGTGTGTTTCCCATTTCCGTCAACCGTTCACTCGATCCGTGCACACCCTCCACGCCTGTGTCCGTCTGGGGCGCTTCGCTGAGCACCGTGTGGGGTGCTCGGCTCTGACCTGTGCCCGCTGCAGCGCCTGCGCCGACGCCGGCGCCACGGGGCTGACTATGGGGCAGCAGAACATGTGGCCTTTGTCTTCAGAGACCTCAGAGGCCAGTGCAGGGAATGACTCACACGAGGAAATAATGAGAGAAAAAGCCAAGGGTGTCTGGGGAGCTGCCTCGAGAACCAGGACGCCTCCCCCAGCCCTGGGTTTCAGCACCACGTGGGCGGACAGTTCCCTGGCCGAGGTGTCCCCAGTCTCTGAGCACATCTGTCCTGGCTACTCCGGCCGCTGGTGACAATTCCTAAGTGTCCCCGTGGCATCCTGGAGGGTCCCGGCAAGCCCGAGCCCCCACCCTCAAGAAACTGTCCTTTAGGGGCTGTCCCCCTCTGTCCCTCGTGTCAATTTCCTGCACCACATTGCACACACGCGACCGTCACCCACATCCTTGTGCCTGTCAGGGTTTGCTTTGGGGACACCTGAATATGGCGAGTGTGTATAATTAACGCCAGAGTGCGCGGGGCGGGCACCCAGGGCTGCGGGCGGAGGAGGGAGCCGTGGCGGGTGGCGGGGCGGGGGGGCAGTGGACTCAGCTCCAAGGTGAAGGGAGGCAGCACAGGCTGGAGGGTGGTGGGCAGGACCCCTGGGGAGACCAGGCGGCAGGTGGAACGACGTCCCCACATCTGTGGAGGGTGGATCTGTGAATACAAGGGACAGAAATGCTGGTTCGTTTGCTCAGAGAGGCCCGAAAGGCACCCCAGGTCATGACCACGTGGGTTGGGTGGGGGGTGAGGCCAGTCACGCTGCCGTCTGCTGCAGTGGAACCCGTGGGTCGCCGAGTGCCCCGCCCGCGGCCCGCAGGTGGCTCAAACCGAGGTTCTGCAACTTGGACCCCACTTCTTCTTTTTTATTGGCCATTTATAGCTTTTAACTTTGAAGATTGGACTCCACCTCTCAAATCCCACACCAGGGCCTCTAGCAGGACCACCAGGCGCCAGAGGGTGTGTATGGACCAGAGGGCAGGGCCAGGTGGCCGGGAGGTCTCTGCCCATACAGGGAGTTGCAGGCGGGGCAGTCGGCCTGAGCCGCCCAAGGCTGGTCCCTCACCCAGGGTCACGCATTTCCCGATCCACAGGGTGAGGACACACATCCGAGGGCAGAGCCTGCTGTCCCCACTTACCACGAGGGACCATGAGCCCTGAGTCACCCACAGTGCCTCAAGAGGACCCCTCGGAGCCTCAGCCTGTGGGAGTCCAGGCAGTGGGCTCTGGGTGTGGACAGACGTGGGTCCCAGCCCTGTCTCTTGCCAGCTGTGTAGACTCAGGGTGGCGTGTGCCCTGTCTGGACTCGGTTTCCTCACCTCCTCGAGGTCCGGGGAGGATGAAGCGACCGACCAGGGGAAGGCACAGGGCCCGGCACGCACAGGCTCCCAGCAGGGCCACTGTCACCTGTGGCTGTAGTGACCTGCGTGTCCGGCTGTGAGCGTGTCGGGCGGGAGGACCTCACTCTCTGGGCACCATGAGCGGGAGGGGCTGCCGTAGTTGCCGTCTGGGGTCTCCGGGCCCTGAGCTGGGGACCCAGCGCTGGCCTGGGTTTCGCTAGCGACGGGTGCGGCTTGGCAGGTAGGTGACTGTCAGCGAGCGCCCAGGAGCACGGTGCTCGGGGAAGGGCACATGGGCATTAGGCAGTCTGCAAACACGAGCAAACGCTGTAGAAGTAATTGATTAGTAACTATCATGTAATTGCAGGATAATCACATGGTTATTTTTGCTTTGCAAATTAAAGTGTTACTATGAGATTGAACAATTACGCAGGGTAATTACACACTGATTCACGGGCTGACGGCGGGTAAATAATCAGGTAAACCACAGGATGGGTAGTTACCGCACAGATGTGGGGTTGTCACGACCACGCAACTGCACGCTGGCGGGAGGGTGGTGGCCCTTCGGGCTCTGCCTCCCCTGCAGCCTGGTCTGAGGCGTCGTCCCTCCCCAGGCCACCAGACACTGAGAGCAAGACAGACCTGGCTCGATAGGGCCAGTCCTGGAGCATTAAATGCTTTCTGGGAACGTCGTTCTCGTCCTAACGCCCCAGGATGTGGGAGCTGCCGGCCACAGAGAGGGGGGCTCCGTCACAATCTGGGCTGGGGGCTGGGACCTGGGCGCCTCTCCCGCACCTGCCCCCAGGGCACTGTTTGGCTTTCGGATGACCCCACAGGTGACCCCAGGAGGCAGGGGCGCCAGCGGTCCGTTGCTCGGCCCCCAGGCCCGGGCAGGTCCCAGGACACAGCAGGCGGGCGCCGTGTGTCGACCCAGGCGTTCATTCACTCTCACGCCCCCTGCGTGGCCCCCACGCCCACCTGCGAGAGTGCACACCCTGCGGCAGGTGCTCGTGTAGAGGCTCGACGGGGTTTTCCCAGAGTCCCAGTGCTCGGCCTGGCGCCGCTGGTGTCTGGGGCGGATGGTCCTTAGCGGGGAGGCTGCCTGTGCAAGGTTGGATGTTCTGCCTGGCCTTTACCCACTCGGAGCCAGGAGCGTCCTCTCTATATAATACACCTGATGATAGCCACTGAAACCCATCTCTAGACATTGTCACATGTCCCCTGGGGACGGGCATTCCCCGGAGGAGCCGGCCCTGAAGCTGGAGTGTTGTCGGCTGAAACCAAGTAGCTGCAGGGAAGGGAAAGGGTGGCCTGGGGGTGACCCAGCATGTGCTGCCAGGGCAGAGGGACCAGACCTGTGAGCCCCGCCCGGTGTGTTCTGCATGGGGATTGGGGGGTGCCCAGGCAAAGGCACGAGCCTCCCTGCGTCTCTCAGGCGCCACAGCCCACACACAGTAGGCCTCACGACAGGCCATGACAACTAGCAGACCCCGGTGTCAGCTGAGCGAGTTTCTAAAGGTTAGCATTTTATTTTATTTTATTTTTTTTGAGACAGAGTCTTACTTTGTTGCCCAGGCTAGAATGAGTGCCGTGGCATCAGCCTAGCTCACAGCAACCTCAAACTCCTGGGCTCAAGCGATCCTACTGCCTCAGCCTTCCAAGTAGCTGGGACTACAGGCATGCGCCACCATGCCCAGCTAATTTTTTTCTATATATTTTTAGTTGGCCAATTAATTTCTTTCTATTTTTAGTAGAGACGGGGTCTCGCTCTTGGTCAGGCTGGTTTCAAACTCCTGACCTTGAGCTATCCACCCGCCTCGGCCTCCCAGAGTGCTAGGATTACAGGTGTGAGCCAC